>DWQX01000264.1:0-50449 GCA_018245475.1 Pharmacophagus antenor | reverse complement strand
TTCATTGACAATAACAGAAGGATTGGTTTAAAAGGAAAACATATAAAATATAAATATTTCCATTATTACTTTGGATATCGTAACTTTCGATTAAGTATATAATTTATGTGTTACTTTAGCGTCCGAAACTTTCACGAGCTACTAAACATATTTTCATTTATTTTTCACAACGCGCGTGCAGAAATAGAATTTCACATTACTGAGGGGCAAACAAACATTGTAAAAATACTTGGAATTTCTTTTACAATTTTCTTATGACAGTATACCTATTATACAGATTATATACGTATACAGAGTTTACAAATGGATAATTGGTGGTGTTGGTTACTTTTATATATTTAGGGGCAATCCAATACACTAAATGTATAATATATATATTGAGTAAGCTGAATTAGTCATGCGGCACTACACGCGCCGGCATTATCAATGTTTAATGAAAGGATGATTAAGTTGTGAATAAGAGAAACTTTATTACGGAGATACACTGGGAACATGAAACAGTATTTTATTATTTAAAGTTGTATCGATTATAAAATTACAATTTTTAAAAAATTCTTAAAGGCTTATGTTTCTAATCAAGTTAATTAATCAACGTTTCTGTTCTATACAAGGCAATTAGTTGTCACATATCAAATATGCTATTTGCCGTTATCGTGTTTCTAATCAAAAAGTTGAATCAACTATAAATAGAAACTAAAAAACAAATTTGAAGAGAAATTATGTGTAAATTCATATTTTCGATTTTCTTCAGAGTTGATTTTTCTTAATTGTTAGGGATTGTAATATGAAATATATCATTTCAATATAAATTGAAATCCCACAAAATATTTATAGAAATTAACTGGTTCCAAACCTACGGTTACTTTACCATCCATTGAAGTTGATTCATTTTTTAAACTACTTTAGGACCAACTTCAAGGTGAACTATTTCAAACAAAAACTATCAAAATCGGACTACACAGTGAGAAGTTAGACGTTATCATACAAAATAAAGCAAAAAAAAAATACGCATCGAATTGAAAATTTCCATCTTTTCGGCGGTTAATAATATTAAATATCTTATGTTACATAAAAATACAGGTAAATAGCATTAACAAACGATTATACCGATATGACATAGATTAATAAGAGAATCAAAATCTTTTACTGTCGTTAGTAATATTTGGAAATAAGTCGTTATTTACTTAATTATGACGTAACGTATTCCTTTTATTACACAACGTGGTGTGTTCTTGACTTTCATAAGACTCTATCTGGTAACATATCATTATTTACTAGTCGTAGGTTTTATCTTTTTCTATCCTTATTTCAAGTTAATGAAACAATTTTACTATCTTAGCCAGATCTATTAGAAAAGTAAGAAATATAAAGAAATAGCAATGAACAGAAACTGAAAATAAACTAAAACAATATTGATTTATCTCAGAAGTTGTAATTTTGTCAAATGTTTTTCAGTTCCACCTTTGTTAATTTTATTGTGCATACGTTCTTTTGCGTTTTTTCATCCCCTTCTTTTCATTATTGTTCTTAGGAATACAACTGTAAGTTTCCTTTCAATAGCGTGTTCAGTTCTTTCCAAAATTATGGAAAAATTCACTTTGTATGTTTAATAGCAGTCAGGAACAAGCCAGTTGACCCAACCGAAAAATATTCGTAAAACGAATACTTCCTGTGTACACAATGGTTTTCAGCCAACATTCAAAACTGACACTGAAAAATAATTAAATTTTGCAACAATTGTATATTATGGCATTAAACATATGAATACGATAAGACCGAAGAACGTGACTAGGATCAAAATTTATCAAAAACTCATAATGATGTGATAAACGTAATAAAATATTAAAAGTTTGAATTTATTACGGATTGGGTGTGATTTATAACCAATTAAAGTGTTATAACATGGACAAAACTTCTTTTGTTAATACATTTTTTGGAGTAATATGAATTCGCAGCGTAATAATACGTGTAAAGTTGCTGTGAATATTACAATGATACCTTCATTCAAATTAATAGAATCGTGACAATAGGGATCCACACATAGGTACTATGAAAAATCTTTACTCTAGTAAAGAATTGTAAACAACTTAAATTATAACAGTAATACATGTATGCACGTAGTTGCTAACCTTCATAGTACGCTTGTATAATTCATAACACAAATAATTCCATATAAGTGAAAATGAATGTACAATAAAAAAATTACACATAGAGGTCATTGACTATTCATTATACCACATACCTTAACTATTAAAATATGTACTTCCTTTATCATGACTGTAAAAGTTTTCATTATGTTTTATACATAAAATTTCGAAGAACCTTGTTTTTTTATATAGTATTCTACGGGAGATTTGCTTATTGATGGCAATCAATAGCATAATGATCATGTTGTCCAGTCATGAGAAATTAATTTCTAGGAAAAAATAATTTATAAATCAATAACACAATTGGTTTACCTCATATTATATTAGTAACATTAGTATTAATGAGTATAGTTAATGAACTGAAAATGGCCTATTCATTCTTATTGTGCGATGATTACTTTCGCTTCCTCAAAAATAAAATACTCTAATGAAATAAGCTTAAGAAAACAACGTGTTATCATTTATTTCTGATTAGACATAATGAATTAAAAAATGTTTAATAAGATTAAAATTGTACATAAAATGTAGTAATTACTGCGATTTTCAATACTTTATTTTCCCAAAGATAAAATTAATTTGTCGTTAAACTTATATATCTTAAAAAGTTAGATATTACTCCTATAGATTACGTTTGGGCAACAATAGCTATAGTATTGTTATCTTTCCATGCCGTAAATTCTCAGACAGTATCTGTTTTTTGAAGGTTTGTTTATTAAACATTGGCTTCTGAGAATAGGTTTTGCATTGGTTATATAAGCAAGACATCCAATGTTATGACTTCGCATATGTATGTACATACAGAAAAACGATACCCGTATGCTGTATTTAATGTCTGATTAATTCTTCGAAGTGCAGAGTATCATATCCGATAACAAACTGAGTACCAAAATGAAGTCTGTATTAGTTTTAGGTGATATAATTATACAATTCAAATAACAATTTCATTTTATAATTTTTATACAAATATGTTTTAAATCTTAGAACGAGTTTATATTATAATATGATATGTTAAAAAAACAACCAAAAATTAATTGACTAAAATCATGTACGCAACACGTGCTCAGAAAAAATATAGAATTAAAGCGTTTAAATCTTTTGTATACAAGAATTATCTTATCTTTTCCAACAATTCTAAGAGAAATAGTACGTGCCGTTTGTGTGATAAATTATATCTAAAAAATCTGTACAGAGTCCGCATTGATGCTAAATCACATAACAGATAAATATGTAGGTTAGAAGAAACATCATCGTCATCAGATTTAAATAGCCAATTAGTGAATTGATTGTCTGATGTTGTAACGATAGGATATGTACCATTTTAAATTTCCGGATACAAAAACTAAAATAACTACCTATGAAGAAACCATGCAAATACTATCTACTAGAATTTAATCTTAGTGTCTACTGAAAATATGCAATTTATAATGAAATACGGTTGGATGTATCGTCGTGTCTCACTCGTTGTGTAATATTAATTTCATTGAAAAAGTTAAACTTTTTTTCAACTACAAAGACTCATCAAAAATTTTCCAACTGGAAATAGTAATAATTATTACTTACCTATTACATACAGGTAATGTCTGCTACTTTTACTTTGAATGTCTGAGTATATTTATATTATAAACATTAACATATTCTTTGAAGGTCAAACTAATATTAATGAAAATTTGCAAAAGGTTGTACCATTAATTCCTTTAAATGATTATGTGTATATTTTAAATGTCATAAGAAGCCGATCTATCAAAAGGTAGCCTAGAAAATCTAAAAATACAAGAAAATAGAGTTTCTTTAAACTGTTTAGTGATAATATGTAACTTTTATATGTTCAACTCCGTACATCAACTGGCCGGTATGCAGTAAAATCGCAAAGGAATATTTAATTTTAACACAACCCGGTTACTAATAGATGCCTCGCATCATCTGTTCATACATATTATTTCTGTTTCCAGAATTTTAAATTAAACATTTAACTTATAAAATGTATGAATATATTTCTAGAGAAAAAAGTGTATTTAATAATCAGACTATTACATGTATGGGACTTTTATGTACTTATTAGTTGCGCGTTAGTAGTGGAATTTTACTAATGCTCGCAACGGAATGTCCCTCGATGCGAGTTTCGTTACCTGCTAGACAGTAGACACCCTCAACTGAACTTTGGTCTGTAAGGAGGCCAGTGACGACGGCTTCGACGTATAACAACATAGCAACGCATGCGTAATAGTCTGTTAATGTGTGTGTGCAGCACGCGGTCACTGCGTGGTACTATAGTGACTATAAACAAAATCGGTTTTGCAGTATTAAAGATTTTTGTTTGCTGAAGACGAATTCTCTTATATTACATAAAGAGACGAACTACGTTCTCTTTCTCAAGGTTGCTAAGCATTACAATTAATGTTAGAATGCTTAAACAGTATTAGGTTCGCTTGTATTTATCAATGATGTTACATTAATAAAAAAATATAGACTCTTGGTGCCATATGAAGCAATTGGTACCATGATCAGGTTAAAAATATTATTACTTTTATATATTATCATATCAGGTTAAAAATATTATTATATACTAAGGAAAGTAAATTACGTCAGTCATACTATGTTGTATTGCAATAAATCGTATTCAGAAAATAAATATTAATAACGCCTTTAACATGGATAAAAAATTGTTCTCCCTCTGCTTCATGATTATAAAATGTAATTGAAATCATCTTCATAAAGATTTAGTTAAGTGTCGCAAGTATAAGATATATAAAATTGGAACAATATTGAGAACAAAATGACTTGTGGTTACTATACACGCCATACAGCTATCTCGCTCAGTTTTCATATCGTTATCTCCTTCGTGTAAACAGCTTGCAGCAAGAAGTAATACAGTTTAAAATAAGTTTAACGCTTTATGATCGTTCAGTTGTGTTCGAGGTATCTTGCAGTGCGCTTGTTTTTAGCATCGTTAAACACTTTCTCGCAACCGTCGCTCTATTTGTGACAACTTTTTTTATAACAGAAATACTAAATTTGATTATTGTAACAATAGCTATAGCATTGTGTCAAGCATTCCATATCTGATTTTGTTATCGTTAAGGTAAGCCTTTTTAAATGGTAAAAAAGTTTTCCTGTAAATACATGGTCATTCGACCATGTACAAATAACGAAGTAATACCTTTCTCATATTGATGAATATATTTAATTTTTAATAAGAACTAATGTTCTGGTAAGTTCTGAAAACGGTCACAGCAAATGGCCGACATAGTTGAATTGCAACCACGAGCGCTTTCTCTCGTCGCGCATTGGATTAAATGTAAAGACCACTTTCGACTAGTGAATTTTAAATAATTGGACCTATTTATTGTCTTTGTTTTCTTTACCATTGAATTTTTCTTAAACATTTTTAAATGTCATAAAAATGTTATATTTAAATATGTTATTAATCATTGATTTTTTAATTCTATATTTAGAGAAACATTTTTTTTCATAACATTAAGATTTTTTTGTGTCTATATTTTATGTTCTAAAGTCGCGTGGATTTATTTCTTTTCCAAACACATAAATCTACAACTCATAGTTCGTGTACTTAATCCACTACCTGTTATAAAAGGGGCTGCGTTTTTTTTTAAAGGTTCACATTTTCCTGTCTTAATTACATTTCTGACGCGCTCTTAGCGCATAAAACTGTTATGAATAAATTATTTTTTATCTGTAAACAACTTTATAATATTGTAGTAAATAATCAGTTTTCTTATGCAAAATAAATCTCTTTTATTTCTTTTTAAATATCAGATGTTTAAACGATAACATATGTTCTTGACGTGGCAAGGCAAATGAAATAACCACTGAATTCTAGTGGATATTTTGATTTGTGCCGTTCTTTTCAGCGATCTAGGTTCATTTAACTATAAAAAAACTTAAATTATTTTAGTTATTACCCATATTATAAACACATTATAATAAAAGAAGCATATGTGTAAATTTATTATTGGATTTTATGGTTTATCGGTTGAGTGTATTTTTAATTGCTAATCGTTATACGATGTAATTTTAAATTATTAAAAACGAAATATAGCAGTAAATATGAAATGAACATTTTGCATACTTTATTTATAGGTATTTTGTAAACGATTTCACTTTGGTACAGCGACTAAGCGGTAGTTTTGCCTCTGTTTGTAAGGCTATTTTGCTTCGGTTCTTTAAAGGAATTTTGTAAAAGCTAAGAATTATTTGACATATATTTAACTGAAATTATTGTAAGTTTTATTTCATTTGACAGTTAGCCTTTATTATAACAAGAAAATGCTCGCAAACCCTGCTATGGAACTGCAAGTGGAGGAGACTCCGTTGGCTCTGCGACGTTTATGGAATCTGACCCGTGCCCGGTTGGCCGGTACATCCACTACTCTTGATGAACCGGCTCTAGTCGAAACATTGCCGTTTGCACAGGTAGGAAGTTATCGAAAATAATTTTTTTTATCGATAAAATCAAGATCAAAGTACCAGAATATAAAACCAATAATACCACAGCACAGCTTGTTTTTTAATACCATATTTTAAACAATCGTGTGGCCCGAGAACAGAACCTTCGCGTTAGTAGTAACGCTTATGTAGATAAGCCAAAGTTAATCACTGCGCCATGGAGGCAGTTTGCGTATACATTAACTAACCACGTGTCAATAAAATAAGCTGTTTGATTATTGTTCTATATTAGTTGTTTTAAAAGAAATACATACCATAAATTCCAATTTATTTGTATTGTGATCCAATGCCAAACATATTTATAAAGCAAGGTTGTAATGACCTTGTCTTAAACTGCTTTACGCATTCCCGCCACATATTTACCAAGAAAAATCTGGAAATCAAGAGGCGAGTATTCATACGTATATTTTTTTTAAAAATCTGTCAATGTTTTATCTCTATTGGTCTCGTTACAAATGAGTCAAGGCCCTATGTTATTAAAACATGCAATACTATTTTATAAAACTTATTTTGCAGACTTACATCTTTACGTCTTAGAATTTGTACTCATTCAAATAACAAAATACTCTACCGTTATAGTGCGCGACAAAATTTTTTGTTATAGCTTCCGTACATTTATATCCGCAATAAATAAAGAAAACTATAATTATTTATTTTTTTTACTTTCAACGGGTATTATGTTTATAAAACATCCGATTTTGGACGAGAATTATAATTGTTACTAATTTTCCGTACGGTTTACTGTATTATGTAATGGAAAAGTATTTATGGTTTATTTCTGCATTTCACAATCTACATGTTTATGCATGCTTGAGATAGCCATATTTAAAATTGCAATGAAATTGAAAATGATAAGTTATGTAATACCGCAATCTATACATGTAACAAAACTCAAGAAACATACCGTGATGTATGTTGAATATTTTTTGGAAATCTCTACGATTAATATAATCGATAAAAGCAATCATTTTTAAAAATCGTTTTAATTTGTTAATTATAGTTAATTATTCTAGCCAATATTTATGATACATTTTACAGCTGGGAAGGCCAGTCTACCTGTTAAGTTTTCAGGCGCAAACTGTTAAATTTTTCAAAAAGTTTTAGAGCTTTACAGCAGTAATTAAATTGTATGGTGTTATTTTATTTATTTATTTATAATGTCTTACATTAAGTAATAAAATTAAATCCAGGAGCCTGAGGTGACACCCAAGAGTTTGATCCCAGCACTGAGTGACTATGAAAGTGACGGTGAAGAAGCATTTCCCGACTTGGACATACCGGTACGTATATTAAAAATCATAACTAGCATTTAAGTATAATACCGCACAAACGTTCCTTACTTGAATGACATGTCGATGTATAAATTAATGCTTCGCTGTTTTTATACTTCAGTTGAGCAAAGTTTTTGTAACATTGTAATTTTTTTTCAACAATAAGAAGATAAATAAGCTGGTTAACTACCAAATTTCTTTTACAAATTGTGTCATTAATATCAAGTCGTGACGACCGCACAACATTCGACTTCTTCAAGCGTTAAAAATAGAAGCAATGAATTTTGTAAAAATGTATATTTTGTTTGATTTTCGGAGTGTTTCTCTAATGGAACAATAGAATAATTTTATAGTGATGTACTTTGAAAGTTTATTGAGGTTATACAAAAGAAACCTATTTTTTTTTTAGTAACAGTTCATAAAACATTCTTGTAGCAACATTTTTGGTAACTCCTCTTTATTTTGGACACGTTTTATAACACATCGAATAGGGTTTCAACAATCAAAAAGAAGGTAAAGTAAAATATGCACAATGCGCGGTCTTATCTCTAAAAGAGAATGTTTTTAAAAAAATGTAATTGTAAGACACCAATACCAATTATAATACACGTATAACTCATCGAGATAGTGATGAAACTTACGTCATCCGCCAAGCCCCCTGCGTAGACAATAAATAAAACAATCATAGTTGATAAGCTCACGTAATAACGTTTCCTCAGAATTTATTTAGACAGAAATTGTAATCAATCGTTTGTAATGCTTCTTTGAATAGAGTCAATGAACATATTAAGGTTTCGTTGAATAATCGTGGCGAGGAAGCCAACGCAAAATAAGAGAGCGTCTCCAAATAGATGTACATATTCCCGGAGAATATATTATATATCATCATATCTATCTATACAATCGACCAACTGCACTGTACTTGTGACTTCTATAATTAGTTCGCGATCGATGTCCCGGGTAGACTTCGCCCGCTTTCACATACACAGTCGAATTGAATCAATTTGCCTTTATTGCAGGCTTGCGTCATTAATATACGTCTGTTTATGATAAATGCTGAATAAAACCATTCATTATGAATAGCCCGTGTTTAATTAATTGTCGTTTAGGTTTATATAATGTTTGAAATAGATTTTATTTTTTCTACATTGTTGTCATAAAAATTTATTAATACACAAATAGAAACTATTAGTAGAAATGGATATTATGGAATAAAATATTTAAACGGCTTAAAATTATGTACTGAAAAATAGACTTCTATATTTCTAGTAGAAAAATCTACGTCATTTTATTTAGTATAGCGTCTAATTAAGGTTAATATTAGAACAATATACTTGGCAAACAATTTAAAGCTTAATGACTTATGACTTGCACAGTGCCAAGGCCTCCTTTATTTCATCTCGTTGCTGCTGCGAATGTAGTCTTTTATTTTGATTAAATACTATTGTTATTATTAAAACTACAAAAATGTTAGCAGCTGTACTATACGACGAATCTGATATATTTTTTTCCGAAACCATTGACGTAAGTTATCGAGAATTTAAAAAGTAATTTTTTTGTTTTTAAGTACTCTACATTAATAATTTTGTTTCAATCTTGCATGGGGTTGCTTTTCATATACAAAGATTATTTTAGTCTTTTTTTACATTTAAACGAGTAGTATTTCACTGCTATTTCGTAAATGTGATAATGAAACAAATACTTATTTATTATTTACAATTTGAATTATAAAAAAAAATAAAGTAATTATAAATTGTGTCGTCTAAACAGTAAATAATGATTTCCAGGAAGTACCAGAGAATTTATCCAAAAGTTATTGGACTTCAAGCGTATACGACAAAGAGGTGATATTGGACGCCAGCACTCTCGGTGATGTCCCCGCCGTGTACCGAGTGCCGCAGCCCGCCCCTCATCAAATGCCGGTCATCGGTGTATACATTGACCCAAGAGTTAGGACAGGCTTCAGATACAAAATTAGACCCATGCAGGTGAGAGGAATATTTGTAAAAATATAATTGAAATCTTGATGCTCATTTTCTAGCACTTTGGAGAATTGTACCTGACTGTTTTGCTACCTAGAAGTGTTGATGATTGCACGTTGACAGTAACACAGTGAAAGCAATCTTCCACATTTCGTAATTATAAAAAAAATACTTCCATTGTCCAAGTTTTTTGGCGACAATTCTTCAATTATGTGGCTTGTTCAGCGACCAATTTAAGTGTGATAAATTCAAAAAGCTTTTGTACCATTATTGTGAAGTTTGTTCCGAAAAAAAAAAAATAGAAAAACTATGAAGATCCATATCGAACAAAGGCAAAATTTTCGACTGGACCGCGAAAGAAACGGTATAGCTCTGAGTTCAATTTGTGTTGAGTTTGGACTATCATAATAATTCAGCTATCTTTTAGCACATTTTAGTGTCCGTTATTTACTTTGCTACTATAAAATTAAGTGTTAGTAGAGGTGTAGTAACTTTTAACCTACAGTGGTAAATCATTGGCGCTAAAAGAACATTTTTGTATGATTCTTCTTTTCAGAAATCGAGAGGATGGTGAGTTCGTTTCCAATTAGTCATTCAAAAATGTTCATAAAACAACCGAAAATTCTGAAAACTTTTAATCCTAATTAATTTTTTTAAATTTTAAAAAAGTCGATTAAGGTATTTTTTTAAGAATTTTCGCTGCGCATTTAATTTAACCATTGTTTGTTAAAGTTTTTGTTCCAAATTTTTGTTTATCGTCCCTTTAATAGTTGAAACAGTTATAAAATATCAATTTCTGTATAATTAATTTAAAGTAAGGTTGTCATAGTAAATCATATTATTTATATCGCTATGAAAGTTATGGTAAAATAATTTTGAAATTTTTAATTTTTTAGATATATATATGAAATGCGCTGTCAATACGCTTGATGTTAAATGTTAATTGTTCTAATAGAGATGTTATGGCAGTATGAGAGTACTTAAAATTAATTGTTAATGGCAACCTTACTAAAACGTGTTCAAAGATGCTGTTGTAATCTTAATATTTATCGATTATTTTTAATGATTTCTTTTTTCATTTCGATTGCGTCCAAATTCAATTTTGCCAATGTGCTAGTCGATTTCGGCGGTCCAGGGCAATTCGGTCATGGTTAGTTGAGAGTTAGTAAGTCCACGCGTAGCAGTGTCCGTTGCTGATATTTACAGAATGACAAATTTCATCAACGATCAACACTGTTGACTTGCGTCTCTTTCGCCACTGGTTGTTTGCGCTTGCCGTTGTAGGCGATGGTATGTGGATCGTCCAGTTTTTCAGAACCTCGCCCAGTGCGGCGTTCACATACAAATGATTGTTCTTCAAGAAACCTCGCAGAGGCCCGACAGGTCGAATGTGACATTACTGGCCGCCAGCATGTTATGTCTCTAATAGGTAAACCATAAGTATCATTCATAAGGGCACCATGCCATTTTTTTTTCATGTAACTTTTGTTTAAATTCAAAATAATTTTGCTCTGTGATTGGTTATTTTTTCATAATTTTGTAATTTTTTTATCTCGTGCACCATTGTCATCAATACATTAAAATCATGGCCTTGGTGCAATTGGCACATTTTAGCATTGCTTTGCATGTTGACAAACAAAAAATAATCATTATTTGGGGACCGATTGAAATATTTTCTCTAGAGTTCTCTTAGTGGTGACCAAGATATTGTTTTCATTAAAGGATAATATAAAAATTTTGGAATTTTACTATCAATAATTTAATATCAGTATTATTATTTAATTGAGCAAAAAATAAATCATTTCTAATGGGATTTCAGGCTTTGGACGCCCCGCCTCTATCGGTGAAGCCAAGATATTTATTTGGAGGAAAGGCTCTGACTCTGCAGTCCATCGGGCGCGGCTTCGCCCGGCGTCTCACATTTGAACCAACCGACTCAACTCTCAATGACAATAGCAATTATTTCTGGTCTGACTCTAGGCCCGAAGGTTTCTTGTTTGAGATCGAGGCAGTTTCAGTTGGTGACAAGTTTACCATTTACGACGCTAATCATGAACCACAAGGCATTCTGGAAGTTGTGCAGCAACAGGTAAATCTCATTAACCAAATAACAAAGATATCATTTATATTATATTTAAGTACAATTATGAATAATATATTTTTCGTTACAGAAAAATCAAGTCGAGTTGGAACAACTGATAGGCGAAGATGGCACTATTGACAAGAAAATTAAGATCAATACATTGTGCAAAGTGGAATGGTATGAAAACGACGGTGCTACTAAATTGGTTCCAGTCACAGGAGTCGCATTATTAAAAAATGGGCGTGGAAACGCAAAGGTTTTGAGAGTTATCAATGTGGCCATAGGTATCAAGCAACTAAAGAAAGGTTACGAGCTGAAGCCTGGCATTCAGTCTTCGTCACGGAGGATTACAGTAAATGGATCTGATATTAAGGACATTCCTTGTCAGTACTGTGTAGTAGGATTAGAGAGATATGAGCTTCCAGTTATAGGTAAATAATTACTTTTTCCTCCTAAATCATTATCTAGTTTTGTTTCCGCAATATTTAAATATATTGCTGTTTGATTTTTTAGGTACCTACGTTGATCCTCGCATTATTCCTGGTTTCTCCTACCGTGTGCGTCCTGCCAATAGCCGACGCCATCTCTTCGATGGCCGGAGCTTGATGCTGCAATCCATTGGAATGGGTTACGGAAAACGTATCATTTTCAAACCAGACACTCTTAATGCTCCTGAGAACTACTTCTGGTCTGATTCTCATCCCGAAGGTGTTGGATTGGAGCCCCGCGCCGTGCACCCTGACATGAAGTTCTCTATCACTGGAAATGGAGTAAGTATATATATACTTTCGGTGAAATTTGACAAATCGAAATATATCTTTACTTTAAAATAGTTGGCTACCAGCTAGAATTGAAATAGATTTTTTTTGTAATGATTGTTTATTTGTTTACCAATCCATTGCTACATAGCTTATATTTTTAGTAACTTTGGCACAAAGCCGAGTTCCTGTTGCGAAGAAATCTAGTCTAACTTTTTTTATTAGGGCTTACTCGGCGAAGCTAGCGTCTTCCGGGCAGATCTACCCCAGATCGAAGAAAAGACTGAATATGTGGATGTGCCAGGGAAGAATGGCAAAGCTGTGGAGAAATATATTCAAGTTGATGTAACATGTCACGTCAAACTGGCAACAACGGGTGGAGGTTCGGTCGATTCCGAAGTGCATCTGATGAAGGTGTCAGGGACGGCGCTGGTACGGAAGGAGCCGGGGAAATCGACCGCAAAATTGATAAAAGTCTTTAACGTGGGATTGGACTCTCAGTTGAACCTTCTCTTCGCACACTCACAGACCGAACTTACCTTCCACCCACTCCCTTAAAGCCAGAACGGACGTTGAATGGTATCGCAATACTTGCGAGTGCGTATCTTACGTACTTAGAACAGTATTGTGATATCAAAAAAACTTACTTGGCGCGACATAGGCTCCGTCACTTCAACCGGTTTGGACATGAGTTTGCAACTGATGGAGGGGTCACTCGTTGTACCCCTTGCTGACGACACTTCGGTTGTAGATTCGTTATGACAATGAAAGCGAGGCAAATAACAAGCTTAACAACATTTGTAAGCTATTTTTAAAGTCAGAATAACGTTTTATCTCAAAGTGATTGCCCCGAGACATTACTTGGGTTACTTAATTATTTTTCTAATTTTCATATAGTTCTCATTGACAAGATTCCTATGTTATAGTGGATGTTAAATCTTTTCCTGAGTCGACTAAAATTTAATTTTTTTTTTTAACGGAGAGAGTAGACAAGACTAGTGACCACTATCATTGACACTTATAAACACAATTTCTGACATGAAATAACATATAGTTGCATACACCTAAAATTAGATTGTCGTTTCCCTTTCATTTGTGTTTTCTTTTTAATAAAATTAATTATCAGTTTTAATGTTTGTTTTTATTTTATTTACCTCATTAATAAGGCATTTAGTCATTTAATAAGACATTTTATTAAAAATGGCTTTCAAAAGCAATTTTTCTATTATAAAAATTCTTGATTTGGACTGCCAATTAACATATCGTACAACTCTTGTAATGAGCAGAGGTCTGCACAGGCTGCAAATTATTATTAGGTTAAATCCTAGAACATTCCGAATGAAACGAGTCTCATAAACGTTAAATTAGAAGAGCTGATAATTTTCAAACAGCTGAACAGTTTTGAAACTAATGCTAAACACTCGATTACCTTCCAAACGAAATAAAAATTTGAGTAAAACTGGTTCAAGCAACGTTCAAAAGCTAAATGTACTGTAGTTACTAGAGTTAAAATCCTTACCCTTTTCACTAGAAGAGACCTACATAGGCTGCGTTGTCTCGGCTAAGGCAATCTGTTAACGCACTTCCGTAATTTGGACTAATGGTGGAAATAGGCCCATAATTCTTTCGTGGTCTCCATAGGCAAAAGAATGTCCTATGTTAGATTTCCATATCAGAAAAAAAAAATCCTATTGTAAGGGGTAAAGAAATTGATATGTTTTAATTATGCTTTAGCGTTAATATAATTAAATTAAAGGTATAAGTAGCCCTTTGTTAAGAAACTAACCATTTATTTATTTCAATTAATTATACTATTTGAATTTCAAAATGAATAATGTTAATTTGTATTTGGCTAAATATAATATTCTCTATAATTTTCTCACCGACCGTAAAAAATTACAATATTTTAATGAATTAGTTATAGCAGCAGTTTAGCATTACATTTAATGGACGAAATATAATAATATTCTAAGTATTATTAAGATTATTACGAACATCATTGAGTTTCACCAACGAATTTCGAAAATAATTTAAAGATTTAAACAAAAAAAAATTACAAATTGCACCATAATATGACGGTTAAGTATATTAATATTACTGAAAAAATAAGATGCACTTATTATTTTGTTTCTGGTGACTACTCAGTATGTACAAAACTACTCTGTAAATTACTCTAATTGAGGTAGTTTAATATTTTTAACCAGTTAAATCTTTTCATCGTTTTAATAAGTATTTGTAAAATACAATACGCCATCTGTCGATTAAAGTACAAACAAAATATTAAGTGTTACATTACAGTTTTTACTTCACGACCTATAGATGACTGTGTTTATTTCATAAAAACAGGGAAAAGTTGATTAGAAAACAAAAAACGCATAATACTATATGTTTCTAATTGAATTTTTTTGGTTAGGAACTCATTATATATAAAAAGAAAACAAATAAAAAAATACAAAAATTTTTGACTGGCATCATATTATATATAAAGTTTAATCATAATCATTGTCAAATTTTCTTATCACTAGGTTTACGGACACTTTTTCATGGTGTCCTTTTCCACACAATGGTAATTTCATACATTAATTCTTATAATTCCTTTTTGAGAAAAATACATCTAAAGAAGTTGCCGTAAAGGTCGAAAAAAAAAGAAAATTAGGAAACGCGTAATTCTATTGAAATTATTAACAAACGTTGTTGAGTCAAAACAACACGTCTCGCTAACCTAGTGTTAAATATATGAAATTGTAATAAGTATTGAGCATCACTAGATGGCGCATAAATTTCCCAGTAGTTAGGCGTTTTATGAGTTCACTCGCCTCCTTCACGGGCGCGCGTAAGGCTGTGTGTAGAGTATGTAGCGTCAACAGAAACGTAACAAAACTTTAGCGCGAACACAGAATACTCAGCCGGCGAGCGGCGACCGTGCTGGGGGTCTTGTGGTCTATCTCGTTTATCTCTAAATTATAGTTTACGAAAATCGCGATGTGCCAAAATATAACTGGTGAACAGTGATTTTGTGCAACAATACGATACGATTTACATTACAATATAATCACAAACATTATCATGGCTTTGAAGGTCAAGTGTTGGAATGTTTTATATTTGTGTATTTTGCATAGTGCTGCCAGTTTCAACCTGGAGCCAAGGATTCCTGTGATAAAGTATGGGGAGACAGATTCTTATTTTGGATTTTCTGTAGCCGAACATATTACTATCAATAGTACTAGTGGCGATAAAACAAGTTGGTAAGTTTTCTTTAATATGTCCATGCAGTTTTCTTAATAACATAAGTTGCCTGAGATCATACTAGTGTGTGAAGGTCACTGGTGTTCCATGTGTTCGATATCATATCGCTGACACGTTTCTTTAAATTTTAATGCAATGATGATTATAAATACATAATTATTATAATCGCTTATTAAGTTTTCGACTTTTACCTATTTTAGTGAAAAATTAAGTGGGAATATAAAGACTACTAAATTTTCAGTTACTTTGTATTACATAATTGCTTAGGCGACGAGTTGCCGAAAAATATACGTTTGTGCCTATTGTTACCTTTTTAAAATGACCTCTTACAATTGTTTATGTGCTAAGGACGTTTCGCAGCGCATATTAACTTTGAATGTAACTATTCAGCTTGAGGTTAGCAACATTTCAAGTTTCTTATCTGTCAAGAACTGGTGCGATAATAATTAAGCCCGCTTCTACCGGTTAGTTTGCATCTGAAACAGGATGTATATAAGAGCTTATCGCCGAACAGATTTACAGAAAGATTTTCGTCAAAATTATAACATATTTCATTTTATCATTTGAGTTATGATTTACATTTTGAAATATGGACAATTGCTGATACTACTGAAAGTTGCCAAGTGCATTGCGTATAGTATTTGGGCTGGCTACATTATAAATCGCGGTTGCGACCCTCTTAGAGCAATGACCTGTATCCGTAGACTTGTCTTAATTAACCAAAATTTATATTGAAATTTAAAAAATATCTCTATCACATTTATTATATGAAATTAGTGCAAAAAATAGAAAACATATACAGTGCAACAATATATACTGTAAGATTATGCTACACTTAATTACTAAATTTCATAACGGAACTGCGTCATGTTCCAATTATTATTAAATATATTATTATTGTCTTTAAAATAGCATATCCCGTGCATTACAATTCAATTCGCTACTGTGACTACATTTAGTATACACTATTAGTTATTAATGATAATGAAAAAAAAATGTAAACTCAGATATGATTTGGTAAACATTTTACGATAATTAGATTAACATCATCCAAAAAATTACTATATGACATTATCATAATATTCCAAATGCTTATTAAAGGTACGATATGTTTATAAACATGGAATAATTTTACTTCTGCAGAATGAGTCATGTTTAAGATTAATAAGTAATGTTTGTGAAGAAAATTTTCAACAATATATAAGATAAATTGGAAAACGTCCAACGTACGCTATTCCATTCCTTTTTTTAATCTATACAAATAATGATTTCGCTCAATTTGCAGAATTAGGCAGGAATAATATATGTCAAATAATATTTAAAAGAGTTTAGCTTATACGATTATTTATATATTTCTTTGTTCATCATTGTCATATTATAATATAAATTCAATTATGGCAAAAATCTTGTTAAATTTACAGCAGAGTATTATTGTCATCATTAGAACTTAAAATTGAAAGCTTAAGATTTTTTACTACTGTATATACTATGTCTAGAAAATATTATTGTATAAACTGTTGTATTATTATAGAAACTAAGAGCCATTGTATCCTTGTAAGAAAAGGGTTATTTCTAAAATCCTGGGAAAAATTGATTGTCTTTTATCAAATTTATTTTATTTACGTTATCTACACCGAACTACGGGTACTTCGGTATTCCTTCGAATTAAATTTTATCGAACTTATCAAATGTATATAGATATTATACGTAGTACATCGCGATAAGGAAGTGATAACTTTGATAACTATAAAATAGAATATAGAACTTTTTATTACTGTCATCCAACAAGGGACGTTATCTCATCAATAATGTTGCCCGATGTATGTCACACCACATTTATCCGAAGACCTTTTTTTTCAAACAGAGCACAATAACTTGTAACAAGAGTTTATTTTAATTTTCATAAAAATCGATTTTAAAATTATAATTTTAAACTTATTTTATTACTTATAATAATCATTACAATGCATCAATAAATTTATACGCTTTAAAACTGGGGAGGAAAAGTTGATGAAAAATTTTATACATTCGTAGAGTTTAATTTAGTGTATTAAACTCTTGGCAATCTTGTATTTCATGCCGTTGTATAATTCATTTGACTATATAAGTGTGTGGACTATTGTATTTCACAGTGTTTATCAACACGGCATATAAAAGCCACGTGGGCGTAACACATTGCTTCGGACGTTTCCTCACAAATAAAGACATTTGTCATACTACGACACGCTCTCCTAAAAATTTTATTACGTAATTTTTTTTACCGTTTCAGAAGTAATAAAAGTAACTAATTATTATTGAAAATAGCACCTTCGTACAAAATGCACTTGCGACGTTCGGTTTAGTGTAATAAATTAGTCGTAACTCTAGTCTGACACCTTATTGTATAACCCCGACTTTTACTGGCATTGAGTTTATTTGAATTCATCGAACTCTACAAGGTTACTTCATTAATTTTCTCGTATTTATACGAATGTATTTGAATAAAAATCACATGTAATTGTTACAGGAATTCCAAAAATGTTATTTTCAAAAAAATAAAACTAATCGCTACACTTTACATTTTTTTTATATAAGCATCACTTATATTTATTAATTGTACTAACAAGACTGAAATAATTAATATAAATATTTAAATAACTAAAACTATTAAACCAATGAAATTTATGATACTTGAACTTGAAAAAATATTTATCATTTTAAAATTAATTAGTTCTTATCATATCATTGTTTAATTATTCGGAAACAGCAAATGACTGAAATGAGTTCGTTTAGGTTATTTCGTGTTGGAAACACGTGCCATTAGCTTATTCAACGTTCAGTTATTCCCAATAATCCTATTTCTATTTTGGACGGGGGCGTCACCCCAATAGGCGATTCTCTCCAATTAAAATGTTCACACGTCATGCACAGCGGGGCGCCTTAGTGACTCTACTGTTGAAGCGAATGACTCTAATAGGTACTCATTACACGGAAGTGGATTCAATGAACGTATTCAAAGAACACAAAAGAATTTTCGTTTTGCCCTAAGTTTTAAACTAGATTTCTAGATTAATTGAAAATGTTTTTGTAATTCTGTTAAATATTAAAGTTTTAATTTTTGAAATTTCTTAATGACTGTTAATATTTACTGCGAAAAAAATATCGTGAACGGAAGAAAATTCAACAATGTTATGACTGCAAAGATTTATTCGTAGATTAATATCTTTATACAAATTTCAAATGTAATTTTCTGAATCAAAAGCAAATTGGAAAGTGAGAAGTTTCTAAGGTTAATTGTGTTGCAATACGAGTTTCAAGAAGTTAAGCTATTATAAAATAATAAATTATCTGTGATTATTTCATTCTGTTGTAAATAACATAATAGAAACGGGCAATCAAATATTTCAAATAAACGGTTTACAGTCTGTACTATAATTACGTTAGTCGAGCCTCGGGCCCTAGGTTAGCATCCGCCTACGGTTGCGTAGGCGCTCTGAACCCGACGTGCCTGGTAACCAGTCTTCGTGCCGTACAGCACAATAGAGCTAGATCAACTGGTAATTCAACACCAGCTATTTATTCAAATTAAGTGCGGACAGTAGCAGGAATGCACAATCAGGGACGCTGATTACAAGCGAAGCTAGCGCAGCGTTTATAGTTAGGCCTAGTTCATTGCCTAAAGATATTTGTAATACACTTATGCTTAAAATTAAATTACAATATTTATGTATTTTGGTCATATTTTTAAATTTCGAATTAACTTTCGCACAAAAATTATTCTATTATTGAGAACATGTGTTGAAAGAGACAAAATTTCATAGTTATGAATTTTATTTTAGTTTAGTTAGCGCTAAATTTCATTGCCTTCATAAAGACCATTTTATTGAACAGTTAAAATTTAACGGGAGGTTTTATTACGATAACTGATCGGCAGGAATATTCCATATCATGTAATAAATGTATATTAGTTTAAAGATTATAAAAATATTTAAACATTTATCTAAATATTTTTATGTATGTAAGACATTTTTATAACATGTTTTGTAGTTTATCGTTTTACTCGCAAAACTCGAGCATTATTTCGACGTCCCATTAGCAATATATTAGTAGGATGCATTTGGATTATAAAATAAATTTAATTATATATTAGGTATAATATCAGGTACGACCTGAAAATTTTTCATATTTTTTATTCTGAATTTTTTATCAGTAATGAGGTAATATTTGACCTGTATTTTACTCTATGATAAGTGATACCAATGAGACCGTAAATTATCTCCCAATATACTCTGTTTCTCACATGTACGACTCCCGGAACAGGGTAATGCTGAAGGCAGATCGACATCGAGGGTTGTAGCTATCCCGTCGGGTTCCCCGCCACCATTCGAACTCCACCATGTGGTTTAGGAATTGAATCCGCAACCATCGTGTTATAAGGCAAGTGTTAACGCTTTACGCCACTCATAATAAATTTTAGAAAAAGTACAGCGAACATAGTATAATCTGAGTTTTTAAATGAAATCAACTAAAGTAAAGGGAATCTAGAGTAATGTAGGTTCATCTAAAAATTTCTCAACACTGAAGTACGATATGCTGTAATCATTAATGTTAATTATGTGTGATGGACTCTGGTGTGTGGTGTGCAGTCGAAATGCCTTCAGCTTCACTGTTTTGTACAATTAAAGATAATTGGCATAATTAAGCTCGCACGTTTCGGAAATTCCATCAGATACTGCCGGGAACGGGAGATGAACGGGTTACACCTTCAATACGCACTGTTAAGACGGAAGACCTGAGTAGCAATGTTAATTAGTTCATAAAATTTTAAAGATTATTTATCAAACGCCAGTAAAAAAAATTTAAATTGCATTTTTCAATGAATTAGATGACATTAGCGTAATTACAATTTTTTAACAGCAGTTGACTATCACGTACTTAGTTTCGCCAGATTTTAATGAAGCTGTAGATGGTGTAGTATGCTCATTTATAGTAATTCTGGCTCTACCAAAGTATAGCAATGCTATTATGGCGGTAAATTGACATTGAAGATGATAGCTATCCAGGGAGGTTAAGACCTCTCAGAGATTATAATTCATGTGGGACGCGAATCGAACCTAGGAGTTCGTGTTACAAGACTAGAGGTAAACGATGGTAGATGAGTGTAATTAATTAAAAAAATAAATTATTTATAATATCAGTTATTTCAGTTTTAAATATGGAATGTTTTTGTATAGTTAGTGCGTTATAACTAGTCTTGTTCCCATTTTTAGTTAGTAACAAAAAGGTTTAGTGCGTAAATAAATCTTATAACTTTAATTACTTTAAATTTGTTGTACAAGAAATTTTTAAACAATTGTCTTGTAAGAAGTATTGTTCCAAATCAGATCGTAAAAATTAAAAATTGGTTTAAAAAGATTATTATTACCTAAAAAAACTTAATGTAATTTTTATAGAATATTTAATTATTGCTTGCCTACTGTTTTTTACAATTCTTTTGTCACCACAATTAAAACTACCATTTTTTACAATTTGGCTTTCGTAATACTAGGTCACATCTACCAACGTACAGTTATTATCTGTATTATAAAAATATTAGCCAAACAAGTACGTTATAACTTACAAATTACTAGTTATTAATGGAGACAAGCTTTCAGAATTATAAAAATAGTGTATAGTTTGTTTTTTCTTTATGATGTAATTTATTACAAGAGATATTTATTTGCTTTCCTAGATAAGAATTAGTGAAAATATATATATATATATATTTATAGTAGATATTATATGTTCAAATAGTTTTGCACTTAATTTACATAGAAAATCTAAATTATTGATTGACTTTTAAAAGTGATTTTGTAAATTTATATTTATAAATAAACCTTTACATTTAAAAACGGATTTCAATTTAAGCCCTGTATATTTAAAAAATAAAATGTACAGAAATCGGTAAAAATGTAATATATAATCGGTATAAATATAAATCTTGGACGTTATTTCGTCGATGTAAATATGGAATGGTGACACTAAAACATAATGATCCCACTCAAACAAAAACATCAGTATCAGTGAAACCGGCTCGCCGGCTACAGCTCCGTGAACACAATATTTTCATATCTCTGTAACCCAATTCGCACCGCATCTGTCCCGTTTACAAAATTATTATCAACAGGCAACGAATAATCTCTCAATCTAATATTTTATTACGTTATAACTATTTACATTGAAGTGAAACTGTTGCATATTACACGCAAGTATGTATACTCGTAAATAAACAACTAGTAAGATTTGTTACGGTATTCATTGCGCGATATTAAACATTTGGTTACTTTCGCCTTATTGTACGTCCGGTTCTTATTGAATTCGTTATTTAGTTTTTATTTCAAATTTCTCAGGACAAATTTGATAATGAGGCTTAAAAATGTAAATAAAGTATAGCACTGGAAATGGAAGCATCATGTACGGTTTAGAAATGTTGAGAAAATAAGAGATTATGTTTGGCTTAATTGGAAATATTTTAGTTTCATCATTTTTTAATCAAAGATTAGCCTGTTCTTACTCCATAGTTAACAAACACTGATTTTTCTATTAACAGTCGAATGCTATAAAAACAATAAGTTTTTGATGACTACGTTATTTATCGTCTATAAATTTTGCTGTCGTAACCAATAAATATGAATATTAAAAAAGGTTTTCTATTTTTTTATTGGCGATAGGCAAAAACACGACCTCAAATGAGACATGATAAGTGACAATGCTGCAGATGCTTAAGCGTATTTACCCACAATACTCTAGCTCTCATAAGTATGACTGCCAGAAGAGAGTAGTTAAGCGAGTTCAAGAAAATCTATCAACTACATATGAAATCGAATCATAGACCTTCATGTTATATAGCAAGCGGTAAACCACTGCTTCACAAAGGCATTTAATCTTACATTTCGTGGTTTTGGGTATGCCCATTAAACGACAACTTTAATAATATAACTTCCCATTGAATTCGTGTTACTTTGTAAATTAAAACAAAAATATAGTTCGTCTCACTCGCGTTCCGAACATCGCTCGTCTTTTATGTTTTTTTTGTGGTCTTTACGCGTTGCGGCTTTTATTTCTTTTTGTTGCGGCCAGCCTTGTATGGAGTGCAGCCTTCGTTAGCGAGCACAAGGTCACCCCGGTTTACATTAAGGACCAGTCTTTTATAGACAAGCTGGATAAAAATTACTACTTGTAGAACGATAATAAACTTTTTTGTTATCTGTTGTTGCCGAAGGTATGCTTTTTTAAACATAACGGAGATCAATTAACAAAACTTGTTCACATGGACGTTGCAGATTCTTTTAATTCAGTTTAGTTTATTTTAATTGATGAAAATGTAGCGAAAGAAGAGAAAAGATACAGAAGTATTATTTCTCTTTAGTGAAATATTGAAGTTTGTAATTTTGATAATTCTAAAAGATATTTAATCTATCTGCAGTCTGAGTTTGGTACGCAGCGATCGTACCGTACAGTAAATCGTGGCGTAAGCTAGCATTCGTAACTGTTTTGTAGGGATGAAGTTTTGTGAAAATCTGCACTGCAGTAATCAAAACATTATTTATTTCTCTAAAGCGAGTTGGTATAAAAATATAACAAACTGTATCAGAAAGCCACTTTAAATCAAGCGCGAATAGGCGCCTTTAATATTCTAACATTTAATGAAAGCAATAGGAATGCGTTAAATGTAAATTTTAATTATTGAGAATTCACTAGAAACAAAAAAACCCTTATAAAAAATAATACAGTAATAAGTTAAATTTTTGCGATATAATGTAATGTCTGTGGCTAAGCGACGTTAAAATTGCGTACGAGATACGACGCCCACTTTAATACGTGCTGTTATCAGGTCCACATAAATAGTGATAATCCCGGTGATATCATATTTGGCGACGCTTCTGCCCTCTGTTTGTAGAGCACTCAACAGGCCATGACGCACAAACCAACATCGACTGACAATAAAAAAGTAGAAATGCAATAATTTGTTCAATCAGATTTTGATTAGATGAACATTATTTTATAACCATAGCTTATTTTCTTTAACTTCAACGTTTTTTAAAATGTACGAATATAGCATTTGTTGTATCCTACTGTAAATAGATATAATCAATTTATGATATATATTTTATTATTAAAGAATATTAAATAAAATAGAATTTATTACTGGATGAATCATCTAAAATAGGCAATTATTTTACTTAAATAAAAAAAATAAAACAAAGTAAAATAATCAAAAACATTTATTCCTTTTTTCTCTTGAAAAATAAAGCATAATATTTTATAATATGTAGTAAATAAGTACAGTTATTGCCGATGTAGGTTATGTATATTTTTTTATTGATAAGTGATCAAAAACTATATGACAATTATACTTAAGAATTTTCACATATATATATTAGTTAAAAAAATCGCATACGTGAAGGTTTTACAACACAAAGTAAGCATTAAATCATTAGAGACGTCTGCTATCATTCCTTTCGTTCTCATCCAATAGTTTAGATTCAAGCTATTTTAGTAATAAATCTTTGACTTTTGAAGTTCATTGTTGCTGTATGCTCACTAGTGTCATGAAATGTCTGTAAAGTTCCATTTAAAAGCGATTTAGCGAGCCGGACTGAGATGCGGCGTAATGTTTTCTCTTCAAATGAGTCGGGTTCCCAGGCCATTGTGGGCGCTGCCTTTTATGGAGACCTTCATTTACAGACGGATCGTAAATGTGATACTTAATTTAATCTCCAAATGACTGATTGATAAGTGTAAGGAATATTTTTTAAGAAACTTGTTTTAAAAGACAATTTGTTTGCCAATATTTGCACGGAATAAAAAAGTAAATAACTTATTTCTCTTATGCTAAACAAATTTTGTTTTCATTATAATGGCCATCATCATTTAACACGTTAACTCTTTGTAAAAAACTTGGGAAATATATCAGCACAGGTGTTGTCTTATGAGTAGGAAACAGGCTTCAAATCTTTGATGAAATGTTTACTTTAAGTTATTCTTACTTCTCTTATTACTTAACTTCAAAGTTCGTATCACATCGTTAAAGCGGTATTAAATGAAATATATATGGTTATAAAATGCAACTATCTGTGAAGAACGGACGTCCCGTGGGCGAGCATTCCTTCTAATTGGACGTCTGCGCCGTCTGGCCACATATGGTTAGGAACCACTGTCCAGCACTGACCACTTTCGCTCGTCCCTACGTTGCGAAAATGTCTCAAATCTATTTTAATATAACGTTTATATACCACAAAAGGACCGCTTTTTTACTGCCTCCTTTGCGCAGTAGCTTAGCTTTTTAACATTAACCACGGAAGTACCTAGTTTGATTCCGGAGCAGTATGTGTTGTGGAGTTTTGATTGTAGGGCTTTGTCCGCCTTCGTAGCACAGTGGTTTATCGCCTGCCTTGTCACGAATTTCATTTTCAAATCACAGGTGAAGTGAAGTCTGGATGGCGGCAAGGTTTTCTTAACCTGCTTGGCTAGCAACCACCCTTAAGGTCAAAGTGCCGGCACACGTAAAATTACGGCATTGTTGTGTTCTGGTAGTCATACATGCAAGAGTCACAAATATTACAGGCGAACACGTTTCATAATTTACGGCATCATTGTCTCTTGAAATCGAGGTCAAGTGTTAGCCCATAACCGATAAAAAACTGGGTTTTAAACTTTTCGTCTTGAAATTTTATCATAAATGTATTGATTCATACAACATATAACAATATTAGTTGCATCATAATAATGCAGACTCGTTTTTCTGTTAAGAACCATTACCATTTTGTCGTTTGGTAGTTTTTTAACACCAGGCTATTTTTACTAAAACTGAGACGGTTATTTTTTTTAAATTACAACAAAGAGCCTTCCTGAATATTGTCTTTCTAAACTCGACTAAAATTGGTTCGGCCATACTAATAAGTACGCAGTTCCGATGATGTAAACAAGTTATCGTGCGTTAAACTAATAATATTTTTTTGTGCCTGTGGTTTAAAGTTATGTGATTTGACACACTTTTTCTTATTGGTGTTAATTTTGAGGGATAAGTATACATTTTTGACCATTAATCTGTTTGGCAGCGTAAATACGTACAAAAATTTTATTATATTTCTATGATTTAGGGTATGTTCCAAATGTACTCATGTAAAGTTTATATTTTTATGTGATCGCTTTCGAGGAACATAGCTGCGTAAAGTGGGATTGTTTTTAGAACCGAACAATACTCTCCGTTACTATTTTAAAGTGTTCGGTCACGTATGCGGTCGCATTGATTGTCCATTGTTCGTGAATCAACGAAACACTGAATTTGAAAAACTATGAGAAAGTACTTTTATTTGGATACTAGTATGAAGAGCATATTTGACCAACGACAGGGAAAAAGCACTTTATTAGTTTATCAAGAAATTGAACACTCCTCATATTTTGTAATTATCAAAATATATAATGATATTGTGAATACAAATTCTTTTTCAAAATACAATCTCTTCCAGCGATCTACTCCGTAGAGTACGAGGTACGTATCGTATTAGTATCAGCTGCTTTTACAGTAAGTTAGGCGCGTTCCTTCCACAGGCCCTCCATTGTGTAACCTCCCTTGTTATGGTAAATACTTGACTTCGGGCTACGAACTGCTTCTCAAGTGCTTAGTTGCGTCAAGCCGCGCTACTTGTTAGAACATTGTTATTCGTGCCATTAAAATGTTAACTTGTTCTAATGAAGCACAAGATTTACTTAATAAAATCATTCATATTTTCGCTTAACACCGCTTTTTATCGTTTCTGTAAATATTTTATTATTGAAGTGAAAGTATAATGAAAAAAATGTTTCTTTTTTAATAATAGACACGATACTATAATTTTTTTATTACGCGTATTGTTTTCGGGGTAAGAAACAAGTGTTGTTTTTTTATATTTATATACGTAGTTATCACTATACATATATTCAGAAATTTGTTTGATATATTACTATACATATATAAATTTCTGCTACGTTCAAAATATTAGTCTCATATCAATTTTATATTATTTCAAAGGTAGGTCCAGAAATGCTGCATTTTTACACCTATAAAGAATTTAATATAAGAGTTATCAAAATGGGAATAAATTAGTAGAACTGTAAATTATGTCACGTCATTGAAAATGTATCGTATTTTTATTACGCGCTCTATTCAAACATTAACACAGTTTGTAAATGACAAAAGGTCTTATAATAGCGATTCCACAAGGAAGGTTGCAACAATAAGCGTTTCCAATGTTATTTTATATTAAAGTTTAAGAGGCGTTTCTGGGAAATAGGTGTAAGACCGACAAACTGCTCGAAGGCACGCCATCAATACTTCAACTGAGCAGGTAAACGCTTACCTCGCACCTTTCACTAGTTTATGCCAGTTTTTTTCAAATACCGTTTAACCGAATACGTTGAAAATTTATTATCATGATATTGTATGCGTATGCATACACTATTGTATAATAACACAGATAACACATCACTATGATGTATTTTTTATAATGTTTATAATTTCTTTAATTAATTGTAGCATCATACAATTAATAGTGATAAACGTGTTCTCAAAATCATTGATTTTTTTTATTACATAAATATCTCGCTCGTTTTCTGAGTGTGTAAAAATAATAGCTATCGACTTTTTTGAGTACAAAATTTTAATAAATGAATAATTGTTGTTCACACGAACGGATGTTTAATGGACATAAAAACTGAGAACCTTTAAATATTTAAAAACTAAAATGAAATACTTACGTATTCACGCATTTTGTAGAAAATATGTAAATATATTCATAAATATATGAACAATTGTTATGTATCACTTGCTATTTTTTACCTTGTACCTGTGATATACAAAATACCATAAGATTTATTATCAAAAAATTAGTTCAATGCACAGAGCATTAAAATAATTTTCTTTACTAAATATTTACTGCACAAATAAAATAATCCAAATGACGAAACAAAGCTTTGGACCTCACTTTAGAGGCTAGAAGGTCAAAACTGATAGGTGAGTCAGTACAATCTTGACGTTGATAGCACAGCCCTAAAAGGTCACATGAGACGGAACGTTGAGCGGTTGGCGTTCAATTACCGGTGAAGACTTGTTGCTGAGTGAAATTGCTGTCGAATAACATGCAAAGTCACCTATAAGCCTGACTCTATTGACCGCCGTTGTGGCGTAGTGGTTTACTAGCTTGTCTTGTAACGCGGAGGTTCCGAGTTCGATTCCCAGGCCTCAGGAGTAGTGGAGTCTGGATGGTGGTAGAGTTTTACAAACCTGCTTAGCTACCTACCACTCTCAATGTCAATGTGCCGTCATAACAACAGTGCTGTGTTACTGCAGTCATACACGTGAGAGCTAGATTATTATGGGCGGAACACGCTTCACCATTTACGGCTTCATTTTCACTTAACATCAGTTGAAATCGAGGCCAGTAACCCCATAACCGATAATATATTATGTCCATGGTCAAATATCTTTGTCAACCATTAAAGAATTTAGTATTTGTTTTTACGTTTTGCAAAGTACACAATATTTACTATGAATGCAGTAAATATATTTTCATTATAAATACATTCTCTCGACTAACGTTAACGTCTTACCTCGCGTCAACCCTCGTCGCTTGTCCTGTCCCTCCATTAAACAAACTGGATAGTTGAGGTAAAAGACATTTGATTAGTAAGTTTATTTAGTTTACTGAACAGATCAGATGCACGGACGTAGTTATACGTTGACTTTTTTTGATATTTTATTTTTTTATTTTTATCTTCGAGCCTTTTCTAAAGGTTACCATTCTTTTATTTATATTTTCATTTAGACACATGCCAGATATACGATAAAAATACTAGTTAATGCATGATAATGTACAAAATGTCTTCTTTTTTAAAAGGTAAAGACGTCGTAGTAACCTTGCATATAGAAACGATTCAATTACCTTTAACATTCGATACTATTTAAGCACAGAGAGCCGCACGGACGGTGTGTGTGCTTTCATTTACGTTTGCTTACATTTTGAACGGAGATTGTATTTCCGTAATTTAAGTCATCTGTGTGTAAACTGTCGAAGTTTGAACAAAGACCGTTGGAGTAAACTTCATATTTCAGCTTTATACTATCAAAAATTATAAATCCACCAATACTTTCTCTAATTTAACTTCAGTCATTCAAGCCTTATCGAAAATTCCTAATATTGTTTCTAGTGTTTACATAAGCTTGAATGTATTTTAATAATTTGTGATATTTTGGTATTACAAAAACATTAATGATCAATATTATGCATTAACGATAAACGGTACTTTTATATAGAGAAGGAACATATACAGATGTGCTATCTGTATATGTTCATTCTCTATATGATGATAATGATTCCATTGGGATGTGGTAAAATCAGTTACATATAATATGAAATAGATGAAAAATAATTTGTACCCACAATGCTTTGTGTTCTTTTTTATCCATAGCAGAAGACTGTTTATTTTTTATTTTTCTTGAGTTATTTGTAGTTACATTATTTGGATTACGTTTTGCGTAGTACTATTAACTATTAGCTTTATGTTAAGATCAAGAATGTCAAAACGGATTGGCGCTGATCGACAGAGATCCCTTATTAAGTACACGTGTAGTTTCATCTCGATAAGGAAAGTGGAAACTAGTGACTAGATCTCCGTGATGTAGCCTGGCGGATTTAAAATATTGGTCGTATTAAAGAGAACCAGTGGTTGACTGGTGGCATTGTAACTTGAGCGCATTATGTACAGTTAGGTGGCGCTAACGGTTGTCAATATGGAACGTATGTGGTACGGGATCATCTGTTTATGGTAGGAAAATTTGCTGTTTCTTAGTGAAGTAGTGTCACATAACTTTGATACAATATAATTTGAATGTATATTTAAATTTTACGTATGTTTTAAATATAAAAGGGATATATCGACTCTAAAGCAAAAATATCGAAACAAACAACATAAACTAATTACAACAGTGAACGTAAAAGTAAGATCAAAAATATTAAGCTATTTTTTAAAACAAATTTTTATCAATAATAATATACGACTGCATTGTATATTATTCATAATTGAATTTATCTTAAACATATCTCTTAGTTAGCATAAACATAAACTTTAAGCTTGTTATTAAATCTTTCTCATTAGGTTTTCGTAGTGACAGTTATGATATTTTCCACGGAATTGCGCAGTAGTAACTTAACCACACTTACTCAACCCTACAAGTTTTTCCGAGCTATTGACTAGGTCCTAGCTCGAGCCCGTTACTCGGTCAGCGTCGCAGATTGACCACCTTCCAATGTTTTTTACACAGCGCTGAACGTTGTGCGTTTTACGTAACTGTGCTTCTAATGGCTCTCAGTTTTTCCGACTCTCTATCTGGCACAGCCTCATAATTGATTGTAGTTTGCGGATGACATAAATAGAGGTTGATGTCGCTTCGATGGATAGGATCTGCAGAGCATGCTTTAAAGAAATCATAACTGTAAATATTTATCAACGGTTGTTTATTTATTTTTTATAAGTTGAGTTGTAAGCGTTGTTTATTTTTTAAACTTTGGAACTTAATTGAATAAATAAAAATGATACTTTATTAGGTCTTGACTTAGAACTACTGAATGTAGTTTGTATTCCCTTTATTTTCGGACTAAGTTTATATAAAGTGCACACCTGTAACGTAAGTAAATTGAACAAGTTGTTAAGTAAATTAAACGCGAAGTAAGTGCAGTTTGACATGAAACCGGGTAAAGTTTCATGTCAAACTGCAATCGCAACTTAATTATTATTTCCTAATTAGACGGCAATATGCGGTCGTGCTAAATAAGAGAAAAATAAGAAATCACTTCTTTTTTCTGAAATCCAAAAAGACATAGAAGTTAAAAAAATAAAAAGTAAAAATCATTTCAACTTTTTAACTCAATAAAGAGAACCTAGAAGTGAAACAATATTCGTTATATGCTATTATAACACTTTTACAATTTCTTATGTTAAAGTTGTACACAATAGTGCCATAACATTATACATTTACAAACTTAAAAATATATATAAATTAAACATGTATACTCAGGTATACTCGAGAAGTATCATGTAATGGTCGTTTCTAAACCTGATGAAATTTTTAATGTCTTTTACAAAAATACTTACTGAAAATCTCATTAATGATTGCATTTCACGTTAACGTTAGAGAGGAAAATTTTTAATTTGAATTGTTTTGGTTTGTTTTGAACTGAATACAATCAAAAAACGATTATTTGTTGTGTTATGTTCGCATGCACAATTAATTTCTGTTATTACTTCTCCAACTAGAAGTAACATCACTATAAACTTGAGAATAGCGTTCCATCCGCTAAATTATGGGGAGCTTAAAAATCTAGAACGATTTGCTACAATATTGAGTGGAATTTTTAACGCAGCATAATGATGTGTCGTAAAGGGAACAAAATTATATTATGCTTTTCAAGAATAACTAAATATAGAACATGAACCAGCGAGAGACAGTATTACTAAAATCACTAATGGTAGGCCTCTTAACGGAGATCTTCTAGATAGGTAACAAACGTGTGTGTAAACATTGGGTCTTTCTTAAGGACGTATGGAACTTAATTCAACTGACGCCGTGGCGCAGTTCTGTTCCGATGCCACAGAGGTATTAAAAGGGTTATCTGGAGTTCGTCTAACTAGCTACCATACTACCGATGTGAATCTCCCGTCATAAAGGCGTTGCTGTGTTCCGGCAATCATATATAAGAGATCTAGAGTATTCTAGGAGAGCACGCTTCTCTACGAATTATATTACGATGATGACGATATATATTGAAAACAAAAATCCTAAATTGGCCTTTTCAAGTGCAATATGACATGTTATATATATTATTAATAGCTTAAAATGAAATTTATATTTTAAAAATCATTCTCATAATTAATATTGCCATAACTGCATTTATTTGAATGAGATAAATAAATGATGTATTAGTTTATCTATTACGAGTATAAGGATAATATCTCGACTTATTTTATAATATTACTCTGAGTAACACATTAAATTAAAATTTTGCGTGAATCAGCGCAGTTCTCTGAACTCTTAGTCGATTTCATGGAAACCGCACTTGTTTACGCCAAAATTATGTTCATTTATACCAATGTGATTAAACGAAAAATAATTACATCCGTTTTAATTCTATAAAAATTAATTCAACCGTCTTCGTGGTAAAACGGTTAACCGTTTGTCTTTTAATGCGGAGGTGCCTCGTTGGATTCCACGTCTACCTATCATAAAGTGATATAGTTTGGATGGCGATAAACTTTATTTTAAACCCGCTTAACTAGCTACTACCTTTGTGTTATCTACTATGACAACAGCTATGTGCACATATTTTACTGTTTGACGACTTTTGTTAATTCTTTCCAGTTTTTTATTTACATTCTCTAAGCTGGATCACAATGAACGGAAGTTAAAAAATAATACTTTGCCTTGACAGCGCTATGTAATCAAATCAAGACTTTGTGTATTGTCTATTTCGATTTTATGAGTACAAAAAGTATTTTCCATTTGGTTATTTACCGTGTGTGAATTTTTAATATTTAATTACATTAACATTTTTATAGCTAAGCGAATAGGCGATGATAACAATCCTCGAGTAATAATAAAGATTCAGAGTCAACGATTCGGAAAGTCTTGTATAAGCGTAAATAAACCTGCACACTATGTTCACCTATTTGCATATTCCATTTCAATTAACTTGCATGTCAAGTTGGCGGAAGGCATCATTTAAATATCCACCTCACGATACTATCCTCCCCTGAATTACACTTGCTAATAACTCTCCATACATATTTTATTAAATATCGCCTTGGAAAGTCTGGGAGTGAATTTTCTTTACAGTCAGTTGAAAATACGAAGAAAGTTGACTCAATTATGCTAATCAAGTAATACAGTTCAATTTAATGTAATGTTAACATTTTTAAGGAAAATAAAATTACATTTTTGTAAGAAAGGGCGTATTTATTAAAATAATGAACGACTTTCTCGTTTAATTAAAGAAAGAACTGGATCTTCTTTCTTTAATTAAAGGTCTAAGGACAATTTTAAAGAAAATAAATAAAATGTATTTAGTAAAAGTGAAACGTATTTCCCATTGTAAATATCGGAATTACTTTGTTGAAGGCATCTTAGCGCCTTGCGTCGTTTACGTTGCGAGGAATTTGCGTGGGTTTAGGACCCGGTTGCTGACGTGGCCTTTTTTGTGCTCGCGCTCGTTACTTAGATGCAGTTCATGCATCTTTATTATATAGTTACATTGTTGTGAGGATCTTAATTAAATTAAAAATGTAAATGTTTGCCGTCCATCGAAACCGCCTGTTCAAAGAAATTTTATGTGTGAACAAAACAAAGTTTTTCAAGTAAAATGTTCGTAAAAGATATATAATTTTTTTATGATGGTAAGGTCAGTAATACATTTAAGCCTTTTTCTTTTTAATATTAACATAAAATTATGTTTTTATTTCTAAATTTTAGAGACACAGAGAGAAGTGATTTTCAATGAAGCTACCTAAGCAGATCTCAAAAGCGTCTACTTTTGCCGTGAAATAATAAATTTCAATCATTGGTATACATGGCTTAAACAGTGCCGTAGATAGTGGAATTACTACACAAAAAGAAGTTAAAACCTTATTTCTTAATAAAGTAACGCATGCATTGTGTAGATCGAATAACCCATGTAATATCAGGTATATATTTGTGATGAATTTTACATACCATCATATCACTATTTATATTATTAAATAAGTATTATAATTAATTTTCGACATATTATGTATGTAAAAAAAGTTAATAATATTTTCTGTGGTATTATAAGAATTTTACATCTATTATGTTTTGCGTTATTCTACCGTAACTTATTAAATGGATGTAAAGCCATTCTCAATTATATAATTACAAGCCATAAATTTCTCCTATGAAACCGCACAAATGACACTCCATTGTGTCTTATTTTAATAAACGTTAAGGGTACTTAGGATGTTATTTTGAGGGTTTTTATGATGTACTATACGAGTATAGCAACAGTGGCGACACTCCCATACAACCCCGAAATTCCGGCATATCTCATTTAAGCAATATAGTGCACTAATATTATTAAGTTATAATTGTCCTAGAGTTTCAATACTAACTTTATTTTATTTTTTTTATGTAGTTATGTATATAAGTGTTCGGGCTTGCCTTGCAGGCACGTCCCTGTATAGAAATCGTTAGCAAATATAAAAAAATTTAAGTAATGTAAACTAATTTAGTATACATTTTGCAGATTTTAAAGCATTTCATTTTGAATTGGAAATTTGCAAAATTAATAATGACTATTTTAAATGTATCAAATACGGAATATAGTTTTAAGTGCTTTAAGGGTGGTTTTCAACACAAGTCAATCAATGTATAATCTTGAATACGATATTAATGTAAAAGTTTAAATTGTGGTTTTGAAAGCTGTTTTACCATAACAATATGATTGAGCACGAGTGAAAGTATACGGTAGACATAAATTGACGGACATCTTTACTTTTATCGACGTGAAGTGCGTAGGAATTTATCACGTGAGCTATTGCCTATATATTGTAAGATCTACTGGCATGTCTTTATGATGTACATACGAAGTTTAAATCCTAAGGACGAAGTTTGTTGTAAATACAATAGAATAATAAATAAATTTATGTTATGTATTCGATTATCGAGCCAACTAATGGACTAGCATCGTTTCGCGAAAGATGTGTCGACTTTAAAATTATTTATACAATGAATATTTGATAAAAACTTCAGTAAAACATTTAGTATTGATTTCATGAACAAAATTTATTTATAATAGTAATTATCATTATTATATTTATTTAATTAACAAATAAATGACTTTTTAATTCAACAGCTGCACCTTCTTGTCTCTAATAAATATTCCTGTGTAAACCTTAATATCTAATTATAAATTTTTCCGCTAATGAATTAATAAACTAAAGAATGTAAGATATCAATTTTAAATGCTAATTATAGTGTCAGATTTCAATCTCACTATTCGATAGTTGAAATAAACCATTAAAAGCGAAGTTAGTTTGACTAATACAGGCAGTATGTAATGGTTTCTTAAAAAAAAGTAACAAAATCGCAATTTATAAATAAAGGGAACGTTTACAACAGCGCGGTGTCGTTCGACACGTTTAATTATACCGTTTAAATTAAAATACCTTGAGCCAGGCAGCGATTTCACTTCTTAACGAAAGAAATCTCAATCCTTTTATGGGAAACATAACGAGATGAATTCCCGCCGTGTGCGTTCATTGTTTTTTCCGGCTGTCCGTGTTATTTCTGATCTGTAGGCTAACACGACTCTGTTGTTCCCTCACGTATACGTGAATACCTCCCTAAATTACGACGACCGACAAGGACCGGACTATTTCTGGTTCACAATGAATGCCTCGGACATAAATATATGGCGTTCCGAGATCTTTAATTAGTCTCAAAGCTCCGATAAAGCAATGTAGCGGTTTGACTAATGAAGTTGTGTTTGAACGGAATAAAGCGTTCGGAGTTTACGCTAGTAGCATGAATGAGAGATACGGTATCCTTTTGTCTGTTTCGGCCACAGAGATTGCAGTTTTATTTTCGGCATCCTTTCATTTATTGCGTGAACTTTTTTCCTCTTTATATTGTAAATATAATGTTTAGAATTTTAATTAAATAAATGTATATATATTACATAATATATATTTTGTCTATTGTAATAAATACAAAATTACATCAATAGATTTGAGATTACAATCAGCTTTAAAAATGTTTTACGTAAAGAATTCAACACAACAAACATAACGACAACCTTGCTTATTTGGTAACTTTTCGTTTTTAGATTCCGTTATACAAAAAACCTATTTCAAAAGTCGAAACTACTGAACAAAGAGATCATTAAGCAACAATCTCCCCCGTTGGTTTCCCCCAGTTGCATTTGACTGACGTGAAGAGGAATATATACACAACAATAGCTTTTCAGAGTGGTCACCTAACATAAATTGTCAGGATAAGGAACGACGGACTGCCAGTCAGTACTTTTAATTACTTTTACTTGCAATCCCCCAGTGATTCATCGATATAGTAAAGTAAATAGGGTAGCGACTATCACTTAACTTATTTGAACAATTGTTTTCCCTCAATGGCCAGAGATAATACATTAACTTATTTTTCTTTTTTGTTCTAGGTAAGAGTCGAGTCATTTTGATTCTATAATTGACGTAATTAAAAAAGTGTTAGTACTTTGATTACATAATGAAACTAATGGTTTTATTATATATTTGAAAAAATTAAAATTATGTTGTAAATAAAATGCAGTTAAAATAAAAAAATAGTATTTTCTTTTTTTTATTAACATCTGATAACTTGTTTGAATGTTGCATTAAGTTTAAAACACAATAATAGATAAAAAATAAACTTGTGCATTAGGCATATCACAATTTTTTTTGTTATTTAGTGTAAGAATAGGTAACAATTTCTTATAATGAAATTTTTTCAAAGAACATAAAGTGCGGGTATTATTTTTGTAAGTAGTATTTGACGATAGCTTATTATTTAATTTTTCATCAGAGCTTCCTTGGTATGATTACCACAATTTTATACATTTAAACACTTTACGAATTCATACAGTTTTTAGTGAAACGAAAAATTAGATCATATTTAATTAAATAGCTTACTAGAACTACATGAGTACTTACAGCGTCGATGTTTTGGTGCGGGTGTTGTGAATGAGTGTTGTGTTCGTGCGGATATTGAGTGGAACAAACTGAGCTTTGTTCCGCTTTGTTCAGTTCGTAAAACACTGTACGCTTTGTTCCAATTCGCTGGCAGCGCGCCACCTGGCTCTCCAGATTAAAAGCAGCAAACGTTATTTGCCATTAATTTGAAATTAGCGACGTCTTATTCAAAAAGCCAGTTATGCATAACGGAATAAAATAACAACTACTAATTTTATTAAACCTTGAATATTATCTTAGTTTTTAATCTCTTAAAAGGTTATAACTTTTTCATTTGTACTTTTTACACATTTAATAACGTATATTCACATCTTAGAGACAGCTGTTAAAGTCGTCAGAATTTATGAAAACGATTTATAAATTTTTCGAATTATAGTGGAAGTGAATATTGTTATATAAGTCATTTACTTTCATGTCCTTTGTGCTTAAGATCGTCGGCCTCATAACAGCTGACATTTACCCCAAAAGGATTACTACAAAGACTACTAATACACAATGATTTTTGTAACTATAAATATCATCAATTGTGTTACATATTATAACATGCCTTTACTAGAACATTATGTTATTTCCTAAGCATTCCTTTAATAAGATTAGTCGTTCGTTAGGTAAAGCAATACTTTCGTCAACCTCAACAAATGTAATATTCAGTACTAAGAGACTACGTTTTTGATTAGAAAAAACATACTTGTTATTGCAGACGGATTCACTCCTATAGGGCTAACGTATGACACATGCCAAGTTGTCCATGCATGCACGTTTTGTAGTAAAACATTTTGGAATACATTTTATAATATTTAACTTTTTAGTAGACGTCATTCGTTCAATTAAAAATAAATTTCCATATTTTTTTCCCAATGAAAACTTGTAGAGAAGCTCTTCTTTGTGTATTAACTTAGTAACAATTATTAACATAAAATGATGTAAGTAATGAAATCACAAATATTAAATGTAAGATTTTCTGTAAAGTCCCGAGTTTATATTTTGATGAGATAGATATAAAAATAAAAGATTAGATGCGTTAAAATCACATCTGGGATGTTTTAAGCGGTAGATGTTAGTGTTCAAGTTAGTGTACTAGAAGTCATTAGCTCCAATGTATATATTGTTCAGGGTAAGATTTACATGTGCTTGTATTACGATCAATCATATCCTTGCAGTTCATATAGTATGGCCACCCTAGGTATGCCCTAATTTCTGCAACACTGAGCATGTATCGAGAGCAAGCGTACAGATTTATTTAGTCGCGTGTCGGACAGTGTGCTTCTTAAATCGATGTTCGGAAGCACAGTAATAATAGCGGGGTGGACGCAAACAGAAATAACTCTCGAGTCTTTACGTATTTGTATAAGCCGTATTGTAAATTTTCAATAGTTAATTATCGTTTTTTCTTATGTAAAGTTTAATATACATAGAAATAAAAATTCCATTAAAATCTGAATTTACAGTTTAATGCATCTTTTTATATAAATCGATATTAAAAATATAATTTTATTTGTTCCAAAGGTTTTTACAAAAATTTAATTATATATTTAATAGTTGGTTTTAAAAAGTTTTTAAATTGGTCTAAAAATTTTAAAAATATATATGCTGTATTAAACACCTTTCAGTATTTTATCCGACCTTAAATAATTTGCGAGCATTAGAGATATAGTTTATTCAAACTTCAAAAATAATTGTAACTACTATAAGGCTTGAAATAGAAATATAACAAATTAAATTTCGGGACTAAGAATCGTCTATGGTACTTCGATACTTTTGTTCAACATGATTATGTACAGGTAGGGACGCAGGTAAAGCGAGTTTTGTTCATTTTGTATAAGGTTCAGCTTTCTTGGTAATCGATTCAGTTAAGAACAATTTATCTTGTTTAAAAGTGTTGAGTTCATTTTGTTAAAGATCAATAACTATCATCAGTGATATATATGTAAGAAGAAGCTAGGAAGTGCAAACTCCCATTAATAAAGTTTTATTCAGCACGCGGTTCTTGGGAGAGGCCTATGACTAGTAGTTGGCTGCCATAAGATGATTATGAAGATGACGATGATTCAGCACGCCCAATGCATTGGAATAATAATGTATATTTATATTATAACTACTATAACGAAAATAATCAAATATATTGTGCTACTGGTTTAAGTTTTGTTTCCAAGAAGGAAATCTTTCCGTCCCTTCTTACGTATCATTAACATTTATTATTTTTTTTGGCAAACTTACTTCACCAGCATTTTTCTTCGTTTCCTCCGGCTCATTCATTTTATCGATGTTTACGAAAGTTGCGAGGCCGCTGCGTAAATTGACTGCGTTGAGATATTGCCCAAGCCACTCGCGTTGGAATGTTTATATTTGAATAGCAATTTGTTTTGTTTCCACAGCGGAATATCAAGTGCGTAAGTGATTTTTTTATTACAAAATTTATATAGATTACAAACAATGTTGATTAATACGACAAAGAATTATTAATCTACAGAGAAAAACTTAATAATTTTTTATTGTAGTTTATATCATGATTAAGGTAGTATACACGAATTAATTCAATAGTGCAAAATTTGTGTATTAACATCCACGAGACGTATTTTTATATCGATATCGAGGAAAGGAAGGTCAATTCAAAAGTATTGATTGGAAGAGTAAAGCGATATTAATAATTTTCTTTCGCATTACTTCCTATCGAATAATTTTGAAAGATTAAGGTATGATGGATCCTACTAACCACGAAAAGGGCTAAGGTCCCTAAAAATTTCATAGTCTAAACGTGTTATTTGTTGTCTACCTAAACTACAAAAGATAAAATGTGCGTTCTCGTGAACATAATCATTTTTTTTACGAAATTCTATGATTATACTAATTTATCTGGATATAATAAAACAATATGTCCATTTTTTGTCAATAACTTCGTGTACATTTTTCTATCGATTACAGTTCTGCTTATGAAAAATGTATATTGTGATAATTAATTATTTGACACGTCGTCTTACATATATTACTAAAGTTTGCCAAAATTCTCTGTAACAATTATTTTTTGTTTTGTTGCCTGTTGGCAACATTGTATTCTGATTAAATAACAGTAACAACCAGTGACGGACGTATAGTATTTACAATTGTTTGTAAAATCGGCATTCGGACGTTTTGCTTTTGAAGGGGTTCAATAACAATTACACACCCTCTTATACAAGCGTGACATTTGTGGGACTATTGATAAATGTATTATGACGGTGATTGGTGGCTTGCAATTCACAGCACTAATGGAATTATTTCGATACAAAAATAATAGTTTTTTTTTGTTAAATAATTTAAGGTTGTTATCAATTTTACTAACCACATTATTATGTTTTTTAATCTTTAATTTGTCACTATTTTTTCATATTGTGAAATAAATTCCTCCTGAACGTAAATGATTTTGTAAAAACTTATTAGACTTACTGTTTCTTATCAATAATAGTACATTAATGACCGGAAAAATTCACAGTAGGTCAATTTTGCGTCTCGTCTCAGTGGTGTGTATATTTTTCTGTCATCAAATGATATTATGCTTACATTATTATAATCTAGTTTGAAGAGCCGAATAGCCCATTAACTAAGCTAAAAAAATGTATCATCGTTATCTCAAAACGATTTAGTGCTAATAAGCTGGTTGACTTATCGCTTGCGTTATATTTAAGAGTTAATTACCGATAATACCTTACACGTACATGTTCCTTTCTGATCAAACTTGAAAAACAAAGTTATTAATTTGTTCTATGATATACGACACAAACTTTGTTACAAATTATCACAAGATCGCGGCAAAACTTCTTTTTTAGATATATGAAATGTATACGAAATGTTCCGATTAGAACTATTATTATATAATAGAGTAAATACATTAAATAGCCGACAGGGCGGCGCTCGCGGCCCCGGGGCTACTGTGTCAGCGATATCGTTCTCCGATGCATTTCCGCGGCGTCACCATACCGTGTTTAATTTCACTTAGCGATCGCCTCTTGTCATTCTGTCCTAGATACAAAGGAAAGCGCCCCTGTCCCATTATTTATGAATTCTACTTTGTTTACTTCGTCATTCTTGCAATTGAGAGAAAATTATTACAAATGTTATGGTTTTGGAGGATAATTTAAATTTAGAAATGTTAACTCAGTGTCTATTTTTTGTTAGGAAATATTGAATTATTGTGAAAATTTAATAAACTTAAGGAGAATTTAGAATGCGTATAAACTAAGTACGCAGCGAATGTCGTGTCTATTCTATCAAGATGAGCACTTGCGGATTTTAGTTGTTTTGCTAATACAGTTGCAATTACAGCTAATACTTTGTTAGAATATAAAAAGCATCGAATTGAGTAAATATCTTGGGTTACTGCATATATGATATTTATATGTTGCAGGTATTAAGTAGAAAAGCTATAGTGAGCAGGAATATGGAAGAAGTTTAATTTATTTAATGATAAAATAACTGTATTTTATTCATATTAAAAAAAGTCTTGTAACAGTATTTTAATCATTGTTTAAATCATCACCTTAAATACGCCTCAAGGAAAATTGTAAGAAAACATGTTTACGAATAAAGTATGCATATCAACAGAATGACGAATCAATTGGTTAATCTTTTAGTTCTCGAACTAGGCTATCTCGCGACAGCTAGGATGCTTCACATATCGTCACGTACTGCCATTTACACTTTAATGGTATAAGTACATTATATACTTATAATATTTTGTAACTGTGTATGTACGTATGTGAACATTTTATACCTTATTCACCTAAACCACTTTTGATTTATAAAGAGACGTTTCTCATAACTACCGATAGGTGATATAAGTAAAGTATTTAAAGTACTTCTAGGCGGTTCATTGATAGTTCAAGTAATAGGGGAGCTGTTGTACTTACAACACGAGGTTACGGTGAAATAATTCATTCCTATAATAATACACAAATATCTAATAATTAATTTAATGTGTTTTAAATATTGAGCAGGAATATGTCAAGAATTTATGATTTTAAATATTTTATTGAATTGATATAATCAGTGAAACGGATTTACAGAACTACATGGAGTACGAGAAAACGAAGAATTTTATGTTCACACTCGCACATTATATTAAACCTTCTACCAAATAGAAGAGGTTCCTATTACTTTAAAAACATTTTTTAGTTTAAATGCAAGGAAAGTAACCTGCAGTGCGGAAATGTTTTGATGGCGCGGATTTTACGACTTCGGTAGCAGGGTAGCCAGGTATTAAAAAAAAAAATAATATTAAGTAGGAAAAAGGTTTTATAATTAAAACAACGTTATCTGGTTTCTTATTAAAAAGCGATTGCCATTTTGATTATTTTTTTAGTAATTTATTTCGTTATCATATTCTTAAAACCTTTAATTAATTCTGTCATCCAGAACTTTCTGTTGAAAGTCAGTGAGTATCGCATGTGTATGAAATGTTTTAGGAACGAAAAATACATGAATCGTAAATTCTGAAAATTATTTTGGCAGAACAGTATCAAAAATAAAAAGAAAGTAAAAATTTTTGGTGTGTCGTTAATTCTTCTTTATTATATTTTGTATATTTAATTCCATGTACTATATATTGAAGAATGAATTATGTTAACAGGAATTTGACACGTTTAATAATATTCCCTTTATATGAAGAATCGTTAACTATTTTTTTAAACCTTAATATTTTTGTACCTCTTAGTTAAACAACTTTTCGACAACCCTATATGTAGCCAGGACTACTTCCCGGTCGATATTTAGGAGCGGCAGTAAGCTAAACAACAATGCATCGTACCACTTAATACTGTTTCAGACCACCGCAGACGTTATAGCTTATGGAACAAATTCGGAAACCGAAGTATTATATATAGTTACATAGATAATTTACTATTGTCGTTTTCGGAATTTGCAATATACTATCATCTCGTACAACTCCTATCGTTTATATAAATTTGTGATTAGATTTTACGAATTTAAAAGTTTTTCCTAGGATTGGAGTTAACGCCAACGCTTACGTCTGTGCCATTTGTAATGTGTACTGGAATTCTGTTTGAAGTGTAATGATAGATATAAATTACACTTTACCATCAAATTAACCTATCCAACTATTATAATAACCAGCTGATAGACGTCCACAGCTAGGTATAGGCCTCCCCCGAAAATCTCTACATTGATTGGACTATCCAACTAAATTTGTCAAATGCAATCGTATCATAACTCCGTGAAAGCATTGAAATAGGGTTATTTATTTTTACTATAAATTTCGTTAAATTGTTTAGGACTGAAAATTCAATGAATTTCCATTTGTCTTTCATTTAAGATTCGCATTACACAGTTGGGTGTTGACACGTGACGATTATATTACCAAAACAGTAAAAACCTAATTAATATTCACCGTAGACGCCGACATCCGACCAACTCCTCTGATTGACGTTCGCGATATTCGCCGCCTGTATTAAACGTAACGTGACCGGATGGTGAATATTACATACTTTGGACTGATACCTGTCCTAGCCGTAACTACTGGACACGCAAATTGTACTCACTTGGATAAACAGATTAAACATTTTGTGTATTATGGAGATTGGGACCTGCGTAAATGTCTTAACTAGCTTCAAAATAATTTAGCCAGCAATTTTTTTATGTACAGTAATTTGACCTAAATTTAACTATATTTTAAATGACATTGAGACCAAGAATGGCATAACGCATTCGCCCAGAATCCTCTACATCATAAAGACTGCTGGAATATTAAACGTTGTTTTAACAAGAGATTGTCAACTACATGGTAATAGAGCCAGGCGATTTAGAAAAACTACGATTAACTTAAATATGTATTTCTCGCTCCTGTTGTCACTTTATTGAAAAAAAAAAACTTGTTAAAATAGAAGACAAAGTCGCGATAATTAATACTTCGCCCGCTTATTAAAGTTTTTTGAAATATAAAACATAGCATTATGGTCTGAATAATAATTGTGATTCATTGTTTTGAAACAAGTTTATCCATTAGTGTTTTAGCACAGACGTGGACCATCAGTTTTATAGAGCCAGCGATTTTAAATAACGTTTACATGATCTAATAATGTCGAGACGAATAAACATATGTCATTCAAAACTTGTATGAAACGCACAACTAATGTACCTAATATAAGGGAATTATAAAAAACTTGCGACAAAGTAAAAAAAATATAACACATGCGTTGCTTTCGTCATTCGTACCACATGTGTTTGATAGTTGTATTGCCTAATCTACGGCTTCATAAGTCTCAACTCTTGACTGATTTATTGGATGACGCATGTACAACTTCCGGACTGAATCGTCATGTTTTTCATAGAACCTGTTGAAAACAAAATCCATCGCAAGAACAAAATTACTCAAATTATACAGGGACTAAAACCAGTCAGTATCTTGGTGATGAGGAAATATTTGACTTTTTTATAGTAAAGTATTATATTATTAAACTTGAAAGTAAAATATCATAAAAAGACAAGCACATGTTATTTCATAAACGAGTTATAATGTTTTATTTTTAAATATATTCGCAATGTGCTTTACGAGAAATTAAATAGTAACATTTTATTTAAGTAATTGGGAATTTTGTTCTATTTAATCAAATTATTTTATATTCATGATTCAATGGGAGGACTGAACTATATTTTTTATTTTTTTTATTCGGAGGAGAGGATGAAAATATAATATATAATGTTATTTGCCAATAAAGTGTGTGGTTTTAAAAAAATGTGATAATAATTTTTTTATGTCATAACTACTTTGTATTTTTTTATAATATCAAATACACTGTGGTCCGTCTAACGAAAAGTCCTAATTTTATTATTAAATTAATACGAAAACTTTGTTTCGACTTAAGTCGACCAGTATCCTTGAAATGTGCACTTGTGGCCTATCCCACGCTATGCTCATATCAATTAAGAGCTTTATTTGGGTTAACCGGTAATTATAGGCTAATGTCGTTAAAGCGGATATTAAGTATATCATAGAACAGGTTATGTCTACACAGTTACAAGAAGTCATAATTTTAGGTCTAAAATTAATTTAGCTTGTCCACACAGCTGTTTTGAGAATTCCATAAAAGTCATATCAACAGATAATGAATAATTTTTCCAAAATATATAAATTAGTTACTGCACGTTGTAGTATTACTACACGTTCAAAATTATTCATCTGTTAGGGTTTATTATTATTATACAGTGAACCAATTGCGCCACGATAAATAAATCTCTTTTTATAACTTGTAATAATAATAGTATTATAATAGTGTATTGTCAGTGAGTTGTTAGCGAAAACGTCATTTAGTGAATGTTTTTTTTTATGCAAACACGTTTGTTAGAATGTGTTCATGTAATTCTACTGTGCAAAAATATGTCGTAACGTGGTGTCTATTTATTTTTTATCTCAAGATCGTATAAATAAAAACAACTCAAAGTATATCTTAATCCTCTTCTTATTTTATGACGTCAGAAGCTGTTATTTATTTAAATATCGCTCGTAAAGATGACGCTATTATCCAAAATATTTCTATATTATGCCTAAGAGTTATGTAACATTAAAGACTTTTTATTTAAAAACTTTTTTATTGCAACACGACCGATTGTTGTATTTAAATTTTAATGACGGAGCTAATGTGTAAAACAACTTGTATCATAATGATGTAAACTACTTCGATAAGTTATATTAATTATTTACTTCTAAAACTTCCTTACCTATAGTTTACATGGCACGAAAAAGATAAAAATGTATCTTAAAACTGTTTTTAAAAGCAATGTTAACTAATAAATTTGGTCAGTATTCTAGAACGCATATACAGTATTTATTTTTTTCTTTAAAAATATTGTACATTTTTAACACCAATGCCGAATATTTTTTTGTAATTTTAAAACTCGAAGTACATTAATACACCCACTGCAGGTGACAGGTGAGGCTTACGTTCATGGTGATGTTTTTTTTTTAAATGACCATGATGTAATAAACCATTAATGTAAGCTTCCATTAATGTGATGATAGTCCTTTTTTAAAGCATCACTTGGGTGTGACTTAAAGGCTTGGTTGTGGCTGAACACGCAACCTTCTGACTTGTTGAATCATGAATGCTCGCCATCAAATGTAAATACAAAATGCATTAAATGCATTTCACATTATATTTGTTATATGCTTACGTCAATTTTTATGTCACTCTAATTTACGAGAACTTATAAATTTTGTTAATAGCTTTCCACGCTATAAAGAAAATTAACTTATCGTGTTTAATATAAAGAATAATATAAAAAAGTAAATAACATGTTGATTAATACTTATCCAATCATGGGCATGCTATTCATACTTAATAATGTAATAATAATGTATATAACGGACGTATTTTGTGATAATGCAAAAAACTTTACTTTTAAAAATACGACCATCAAATGTAATAAAACGTATAAATCCTTTATACTCAAAATTTAGTATGAAGGTCATAATTTAGTGTTTGTCTACACATATAATTCTATGATATTTTTAATAAATAAATATGTCATACACTTACTAATCCGTCTAAATAAATTTCAACATAATTTTTATCCTGTTTGTTAAAGCTTCGAAATTTTTATCCTTCTTAAATAAGTATAAGATAAAAATTTTATAATTTCAAACTGTAAAAAGTTGTATATTAGCAATATTTGATGAAGAAATATTGCTATTACTTTATATCTTAATTGCTTTTGGAGAGATTCAGAGTGAACATTGAATGTATAATAAAGCCCATGTTCTTTATTTAAACGAAAAGACTCAAGCATACTCCTTTTATTTGTAACAAAGTCTCCCTCATATTAAATCCTGAATTGTTAAGCTTGGAATTCTCTTCCCTTTTGTCTGGCTTGTCTGAGGGATTTAGTCAAGGCTGTCAAACGTTTTTATGGTTTCAAAGGAATGATATTTCCGTGGATGTTAAAGCCAGCGGTCAGTAGTTTAATAATATATTTTACTGAAGTATTTGCTTCAATCTGCATTTAACTGTTACCAAAGTTTTATTTTGTTGTTGTTTTTCTTTTCATTTTGGGCCCGTAACATGTTTGGGTAAAGGACATTATTTTGCCAATTCTTACTATATACTATATTTTTACTATTTACACGTACTATATTTTTAGAACGCATTCTGTTTTACATTCTTTAACTCTTCCACTATCCTTATATCCCATTTACATTTAATTTTTCCCTTATTATTCTTGAATTACTCATTCTAATTTACTAATTATCCTGCTTACATTTCATTTAAACATATGCGTACAGCTTTTACATTCCTTTATATAATAACGGGACTGGTATGTTTGACAATTCTTATTAATTGATAATATCTATTTCGAAATTATTTTTCGTATTAACAAAAGCTTACCTCTAGGCAATAAAGGTTACATTTTTTTAAATTTTTCCTTTATTTGGAAAACATATACGTATTACTTTAAATTTTTAGTCTACATCAATAAGTTGACTCGAATTCTTACATCCGGTAAGGTACAAAAATAAACTAGTGCGATAGATACGAAGACATTTTACTTCCGCGGTGATAAGATAAAACTTCCATTAATATTTCAAGGTTTCTTCTTAAATTGTATTAAGTTATTAAGCTTGAGCATTTATAATAGATATTTATTTCTATTTCAAAAATAAGTTTACTTTGGAAGTATTATACTCTTTCTTTATTGCTCATTTCAGGGCCTTCTCATATTCTATTTCATAAAAATATATTCTTAATAAATAAATTTTAAGGTATAGGAATTGAGCAACCGTCGTTAATCATTCCAATTGAGTTTTATTCTTTTCTTTTACCTGTATATTATAAAACGAATGAATAAAAATATAAGAAAAACAATTTTCTAAAAAAGTTTATTCTTTTATTTTTTTGTTAACTCCTGTTACAAGGTATTCAATATAAGAAAAAAAATTACATTAAAATGACTGACATGTAGTACGTCTATTAGATGACAGAAAAAACTTACGGATGTTCTAGTTATTTCATTCAATACGCATTATAATGTTAACTTGCACTATAACAGGATACAGCTGTCTTCAACACGAAAGACCTGTTACTAATGAAATAAACATTTTAGTACTTTGCGGCCCCGCACTGGCTGCAAACTTAATGCATTAAACTTTTAAATAAAGCTTCTTCTCAAAGGAATTCTCAAATGTCATTGCTCTTTTTTTTTTTAATAAATGGCTTTTGTGAATAGTTTGCGTTTCCGCTTAATACATCTTGTATGTGTTTCATAACTTAAATTATTTTTTTACTGCCAATGGCGTGTACAGATCATCAATAGTGACATAGTATTAAAAAAGTTGTAAACTGTACTGTTGTTTTTATGGATTTACGTGTACGAATTCCGAGAGAAACATCATTGTAAAATGACATTACAATACATGTAAATAACTAAGCTTATTTAGATTTTTTGTGAATAAAATTTCTGAAATACGATATAAAAAATAAAGACAAACACTGAGTGCCCTAAACTGAGATCTGTTGGGGTCAATATTCCTAGATGACATTGAGAGGCGAGACTAGTTTTATAACGGATTACAAAATATACCAAGTAAGATTTGTCTAACGTCACAGGCTCTATTATTGTACAATAAAGTATCAACGATGACTAGAATTAATTTTGCAAATGTAAATAGAAAAAACTCTATCTATTATTACTCCCTCTAATCTAATTAGTAAATTTTTTCCATTCTTTCTTTATATTTATATTGTTTAAGTCATTTTACTTCGATCTGATAGCATAAACAGTTTTTAATTAAATAAAGTTTGCCGTTAGCTTACATAATAATAGAAGAGTTTTTACATAATTTTGTGCAGCTATATTTAAAATTATCATTATTACTAACTATTCAAGTGATTAGTCGACTAAATTTTGTTCTTCCAGTGTATCTGAAAAATTTGGTAGGTTGTCACTTATGGAGGAATGTCATTGAAAGAAAATTAGTTCTACGTTTTGCATTCTGTATTACCTCAATGAAGGTAAAGAACATTTATTTATTTATATATGTTCACGTAATATATAAATAATAATTCCCTCTGTGCAGATGTGTAAAGATCATCTCGACAAATTACTTAAGTATTTTGTCCCTTACGCTATTGTCTTTCGCGGGACAATGGAACTATTAATTTATGATGAACTTGTAGGGATTTATATTAAAAATTATATCCACATAATTGCTTCAATTAACGTAGATATTATTTTATTAGTCTAGCTTTCACCTGCCAGTTTCTCTGAGCGTGTTTTTTTACCATTTAATTTTAAATAAATAACTTAATCTCCCTGCTGGTACAGGTACCAATTTGGAAGTTCATGAATTCAGAAAATAAAATGTATTCTTAAGTCTAACCACGACCCTCTTTCTTGTCCTCTATCAATGATGACTATTTACGTAGTCACATATGCCACGGATACTGTTATTTTTTTTAAGTCTGCATTGACGTCAATGGTACCATTTCTAATGGCTATATTAAATTGCTATAAATAGCTACTCTTTTACTTAACTCTTGTAACCGAAAGAGAACTGAAGTTACTAGTTGTCACTTCAGACAATAAAACAAAAATACTATATACAAACATATTAAATGTAATTTATTGTATATTTTTTGCTCTGTGTCTGTCTTATTGCTGTTTATGATTATTATTTATCATAGTTATATAATTGTTTTGAAATTTTATATAGATTTGCTTGATGTTTTAAATATAAGGCAATGGTTGCTAAAATAACGTATGTTAAAAGATTTTTTGTGTAACTTTTGTATTTGATACATACAGTTGAAAACTTTTACAAAGATTTTCTTGAAGAGTAATTTTGTTCCATACCTATATAAAAAAAAACTTAGATGTTAAATAGGAAGATATTTTTCCTTCTATTTATTTCAGGGTCCTGTCCTTAAAGGATTTATTAGACTTAGTGCCTAGATTGAAATACGGTAGTCGCTGTTGTTACTTCTGATGACTGTTACAACTGCATGGGACTTAGAGCGAGTTCGGTATCCCCGACCAATCTAAGGACTAACTAGAAAAATACAACACTTATACATTATATAAAAATAATAAAGAAATAAAAGAAAACATCGATTATAAAGCGCGTAGTATTTACATATTTTACAATCATGCACGATCAATTCATGTTCTACACAAATAATTACATTTACCATATTGTTAAAGCATTGAATGTAACATGGTAATTTCCGGTACGAATTTGTATTCTGAACATCACCACGAATTTTGGACAATTTAAAAACGGAGGTGTTCAAATTTGATAGGTTTGAAAGGCAAATAGTAATTATTGGAAGCAGTGAGCCGCGAAATTGGTATACGACTGCGATGGCGCATATCGACGTGCTCTCTAATGTACAGTCACTACACCAATAACCAGTAGCGTACCTATAGGGCAAGCCCAAACATATAAATACACGACTAATTATTAATAGTTAGCATATGTGATTTTTTACTTTTTTTTTTAGGTATTCATTGATTCATTAACTTTAGTTGATGTCATTGCATTACTCGTAGTGCAGCATGCCAAGCTTACCGACTTCTATCACAATACCGCCACCGCCAACTACACGCTATTTGTCGAAGCTATATACACTGCCGGCCAAAAGTTTGAGACCACCTTGAAAAATGACAATATTGAATGAAACTCCAAAAGTTAGTGCTCTACAAATTATTTATTTACCTTATTAAATAGGGAACT
>DWQX01000263.1:0-50513 GCA_018245475.1 Pharmacophagus antenor | reverse complement strand
AGAGCACTAACTTTTGGAGTTTTATTCAATATTGTAATTTTTTCAAGGTGGTCTCAAACTTTTGGCCGGCAGTGTAGGAGTCACAACTGGTTACAGCAAAGCTTATTGTTACGTGTTATTGCGTTATAAAGTGCTCCATTGCCCTCATCGTCTTGACATGTAAAGTTTGATGAAATACTACTCTACCAAAATCACCAGGCATAGTGTGTGAAATTTATAATATTTTGCCAATCGCATATTTTATAACGATGTAATAAATACAGATAGTAAAAGGTCTACAGCGTACTAGCAGCTCAATGCATACATACCTAACCCCCGTCGGCACCCTCGTGCGCGGTAGACCACTAAAAACGTAATTACACCATAATAATTGACCATTTACGTCGTTTGACTATATAGAGTATAATTGCGTTAATAAAATTTGTCATTTTCAATAAGATTGCCATTTAAACATGTATTATATTAATTTTACGAACATATAATGGTTCAAGAATGTTACGAGATTAATTTATAATTAATATAATGTGAAGTTATATACAACTATAGTACGCTACATACTACTTTCGTTGTGAGATTCACCCAAGACAGCTGGTTAAATTAGATTAGGTCAAGTTATTTGTTCTTTCTAAAAATGTTGTTAGGTTTAGCTCATTTAGTTTTATACAGTCAAGCTATGATTATAATACATGTCATGTTGAAAAAAACATTATTTAATAAAATGCTATACTAGTTTTGACATTCTGTCTATAAAATCTACGGTGCCAACGAGGTGATTGGGCAAGGTTATGAGTAATACTGATTTGTATTAAATCTCTCCTTTCTACTCAAAACTCTGAAGTACGTTTTAAAAAAGAAAAATAAATAAGATTGTTTTCGTTCGAGTAGCTATTAAACATCTATAGCAAAGTTGGTTCAATCATTACAGAGCTACAATCCCATTTATAGAAACACATGCACGCACTTTATGCTTGTACTGGGTGTCTCAACAGAAAGATGACATTTGTTTTGGTTATTGCATGAACGCAAATATTCTGAAGGGCGCGGGGGTATGTCATTCGGTAGCCTAGCTTCTCGGAATTTAGTCGCTATGGAGATTTTCTAGGGAGCGAACCGTGCGTTGTGGGTACACAAGTTTTACAAAAACGGTAATTCAGCGACTGTAGCGCGTAGAAAATTTTGCAATATTTGACAAATGCGACATTTAAATGACGCGCCAAGCCCTAAACTCATTGATAAATGGCTCAAAAAGTTTGAAGAGACCGGTTCAACTCAGACTTTACATTCGGAGGCGTGCTGATGCTTTAAACGTGCGTAGGTCGTCGTTGTTCAGCATTTTAGACAAAGATTTAAGTTGCACTCCTATGAAATTCAATTAGTGCAAGAATTAAAACCTTAGGATGCTGGACAGAGGCTTGACTTTGTAAATCAGATGATTGAGCGCTTTTCAATGTTTACCTACATATTCTTTTCGGATAATGCTAATTTCCATCTCAATGGACATGTAAACAAACAAAATTGCCTATACTGGAGTGCAACTAATCCAAAACACAAACATCAGAAACTCATACATTCGTGTAAAGTGACCGTATGGGCTGCAATGTCGACGCGAGAGATTATCGGCCCTTACTTTTTTGAACATGAAAGGGGACGTACAGTTACAGTGAACTCGGACCGTTATGTGGAGATGTTAGACAATATCTTTGTGCCTGAACTGCAAAACTTTCTTGTTATAACCCAAGAACATAGTTCCAGCAAGACGGAGCAACTTCACACATGTCCAACAGGTACTGTACCACGAGTTTGTGAAATTTTTCCTGGAAAATTGATATCAAGGAGAGGTGACATAAATTGGGTTTTATGAAGTCACGATTTAACCCCTATGGACTTTTTCCTGTGGGATTACGTCAAATCTAAGTTTATGCCAACAAACCGACTTCCTTGGCACAATTAAAAGGAAATATCCGTCACGAAATGGCAGCCTTTACGGACAATACATGCCGAGCCCTTATAGAAAATTTTAGAGCTCGATTAAATGAATGTCGTGAACGCAACGGTTTACACTTGGACGATATCATTTTCAAGAAATTAATTCCCAAAAAGTGTATTTTAATATGTAATAAACTCCTTTGTTTAATCGATTTTTTTAAATGTCAACTTTCTTTTGAGCGAATTTGTATATTATAAACCCCTCTTAAATGTAAGTATTTAATGGTTCTTTTTCATAACTTTGGGCATTAAATTGGTTTCCACCCATTCGGGTAAACATGGAAGAATTCGTTACATTAAACAATCAATATATATATATATATATACATAACATTGAAAATAAATATTTTACATAAAGTATTATTTTAATATATAAAACATATACAATATCATCGGTTTATTTACTGTTCTTCTGGCCAGTAAACGTCAATCATTTTATTAATACGTTCGTCCATTTCGCCTGCTGGAGGTTGCTTGCCTAGCAGAAACACGAACCTCTCATGGCAATCCATCATTGCCAAGTATTGGCCCTCCACAAGCTTCAAACGCATCGGATAACGGTGGAACTCTGCTAGGTCTAATTTTGCTATAAGTACGCATAAAACATTTTAAATGTACACCAAAATATTATAATATTACTTACACTTACGTTTTAATGTAATCACTTTTATTAGATACTACGTAAAAGCTTAAAGTTTTTAAAGTTTAAAGTTCAAAAGAAAATTTAATATGATTCATTTTTATTATCTTTTCTAAAATACAAATATTATTAAAATATTTTTTTTCACACTCAACGTTAAAATAATGGAATGGAGGATCTCCTGATTGATTGTTAGAAAAGGTGGAAACGAATGAAAAGTTTGACATTACAAAATAACCGTTTCACAATTTAATGGACCGATATCGCGTATGAGTACATGGTGAAACCAGGGCGCATTATCTATTTGATTTATTTGGTGAATAATTTTAAAGTACATAATGTGGCTAAAGCAGCATCGTACTAAGTGCTGTCGTATATCTCTAGAAGTAATGTTATATGTACGAGATTAATCAATGATCACCGTTTTTGTAATAACCTCTCAATGATTGCCCGCTTGAGTTTTTACAACGTATATTTGCGTTATCTAATTTGCAGAAAAATAAGAAATAACATGGTTTTAGCGCAGCGTTGAAATCACTTATGAGCGATACGTCCATTGGGGTGCTGCTTTTTCTTAGTAGTATATTATTGTAAAATATTATGAATAATAATATGATGGAGATTGTACGCTGTGATATACCTTATTATTTTATTAAGTAAATGTAACTTTAAAGCTTTATCATAGTTATTTGTGTCTTCATTTTTACCATGACTTGTAAATAAATTTTCATTATTTTTGAAGAAAGAGAAAGAGGTATATTAAGAAAATGATTATTTAAGTAATTAATCTTAGGTAATTTAAATAATTGTTCTTCTTACAAGTTGTTTAAAAATATGAAAAAGATAAATCTTATTTAAGTGTTACATATGCGGATAGACTACAAATCTAATTGAAGCAACTCCCTACCCTAGTGACGCCCGAGGATCTATAGAAACTTTCTAATGATTATTGTATTGCATGTAGAAGTTTTGTGTGTGTAAATGATAAGGTAGAATGGATTGCGATGCCTGAACTTAATTGTTTGTCTATATCGTAGTGTTACATACTAATAGATGAAATTAGTTTCCCCGTTGTTAAAAATAGACTTACGTGTAGAAACTAACAATAGTTAACTAACGCAATTATCGAAAGATTATATGATTTACCTGTAGGAGAAGGCATTTGAAGCGTTCTGTAAGATCCATCGCCTTCAAGTTTCTCCAGATAATAATTTTGTGTTTTGTTAGATTTGATATTCGAGCATGGTATCAGCATTTTCACAAGAAGGTTTTCCCAGTTCAAGTTTTCTATGTACTTCCCAATGCGATCTTCTAGATTTTGTCTTTCCTATACAGTTAGCAAACATTTTTTAATAAAGTTTTGTTGTCAGGCAGACGTGTTAAGTCATTAGTGTGAGTGATACGCCGTCCCATAAAGATGCTACGATGTCGAAGGACTACGTTTCACAGCGGTATGTTTTATTACCAAATCATTTTTTTAACTACAGCGACATTCGAAAAGTGTTTGCTCACTAGGTACAATCGGGCGATATTCGGTACTTACATATTATGTGGTGCTTTATAAAAGTTTTCTGATCTAATTCTATAATAAATATTATTATGAATAGTTAGGTTGAAAAATAAATACCAAAATTTACCTCGTCACTGACTTTTGTAAATTCTACGCAGTGGGAATCGCCCGAGCCATTAGACTTTTCAGTCCTGAAATGCAGTAAGTGCCAAACACCCATAGCTTCGCTATCTTGGAATGTAACATTTTTCGAAAACTCTTGGCAATTGGGCTGTTTGTCGTTAGATTTATGAGCGGAATTTACATATTGTAGATAGGCAATAACTAAAAAATAAAGCATGTTATATATTAAAACAATTCTAAATGTAATCGTCTTTTTCATATTGTTTTGTAAAATTTATTAATTTTCAAAAAGTATAAATATGTTGTCATGTCTTTTAGCAATATTTATTTTCCTATTATTGTGTAATCACATAGTTTTCGAATAGATTTATTTTTACCTTTAGGTTAACGTGTAACCGTATTGGTCGGGACACTAGTCTATTCTATAGTTCTTGATAAAATTATTTATTAATTAAAAACAAAAAAAAAGCTGTGTATTTTTTCGGACGACAGAAAATATCCACCCTCTTAGTACTAATGTAAAAAAGAAACTTGTAAATTAATTAAAATATTTGATGACTAATTAGAATTAAATTGAAATGATTTTACCTAGAATAGATAGCCGTAGAATAGGAATCATTTTGAGATCCGCAGCGGCCGAGTCACGCTACACGAACCGCGGTAATGAACTGAATGACTTGATTAGGTGTATCAAAAGGATAACAGCATTAACAACTGAAATTGTGAGCACTTAACCCTTGGACACGGCAATTTTATTTAGAGAAATGTATTTTTTTCCATCGTAACGATTTGTTGAAATCAGAGTGTTTTCCTTATGTTAAAAAAGTTGCTTTGTCATTAACGCTTTAAAAGCAATGGAAAATTGGAGAAGTTTTCAAGGAATTTGAAGATTGTTGTGCTACCTAAATGGCGTATGTTCCATTCAAAATAATTTGAAGATTAAAAAGTAGGGTTTGTGTGCAATATGTTAAAAGCGGTAATGGGAGGAACGAGACGGAAATGGGGAATGGGGAGTGGTGATGGAATTGTGGAATGAAATCCAGCGACTTTACAGAGAGATCAAAAGTAAATTTAATGTATGTTTATAACAACTACGGGTGTATTAATTTTGAAATAAAAGTTTTCTTTACGTATAGAAAACATAAATAAAGCATACTTTCTCAATTTTTAAATATTATTTTTCTTTTGGTAGAGTACTATTTTTTTCTTTGTATGTATGTAATAAAATATGACAAGTAAAACTCAATAACGTCATTTTCTAGTGAAACGCTAAAAGTTATAAATTCTATGTACTACTTAGTAACTAGCGATATTTTATATTCTGTAAAACAAAATTAAAATTTATAATTTTTTTGTAACTCGTTAGACTTTTATATCTCTCCTACGCCTATGTTAAATGTCATGTTAATTTTTTGCATATAAGAAATGTACAATTTAATGATGCTTACAATTTTTTTATCTTGTTGAAGAATTTGGTATAAGCTCTTTCATATTGAAAGAACGGGTATACATTATTCTGTTCTGATTATTTAAGTATTTTAAGTCATAGGCAAATAAATTTAATATTACGACGTCTCCGTAATACTTCTTACAAACCTCGTCTATACGTAGGAGTACTGGACTGCCTCTCGTAAACACAATAAACTGTCGCATCCTGTCCCGTTGTCCTTAATGATTTACCGTTTACTGTGTTGAGGACTAGTCAATTAATGCTGAATGAATCATTAGTCTAATTTTGCTATATTGTTATTTAATATACTTAATCGGTAGTAAGTACCTTGGTGCTGTTCTGGAAGGACTGATTTGTAGAGGAGTATAGAGACATAAATATAAAATCTATATTATATAACTTTTATGTAAGTTAATGTGCAGATATACCTCTTAAAACAGAATGTTTAACCATTTATGCTAACTGTATAGACGGTGTAGTCTTATGTTGAAGTGTCGAACAAGCTGCTAACATTAAAGTCGCAAGACGCTGTTTGTTTCGTGTTACTGTTTAACCGCAGACGTTTTTAAAAACGTCCTGTGTGGTTACCGAGACCTAGGCGCGTGGCCTTTGTTCTTCCTTTAAATTTGCAAATTGTAGTATTTCTTTATAATTTTATATCGGTTGTAAATTATCCCTTAAGAACATCAATATAAAGAATACAATGGAATGGAATGTCATCGTTATTCGCGTCGGTCTGTGGTTACGTCTGCGCACGCGCTCCTTGTATTAAAAGTCCGTGTTAGCGATCCTTTGTTGTTGGTTACAACGGGGCGACACATGCCGTTTGTTTTATTTAATAGTTTTATTTCTTACATGAATGTCTTGTCACACCAATATCGAATTACATTTTTAAGGTGACCATAAAATCAGGTTCTGTTGTTCATTACTTTGATTTTCGTATAAACTATAAACAAATACTTGAGAGCGTTTTCTTTTATGTAAATTTAAATTAAATGGAACCTGAAATCCGCTTATTGTTACAAAGGAAAGGACATTCCAATTATTGCCAAGATATTGGTAAAATGCTGTAGTAGTTCATACTACAATGCTTTTTGGTAGCTAGTTACAACTCAGTGGATAATTTAAAGCCTCTCTATAAAATAAAATAACATATGTATTATTGCATGCTTGTGAAGTTTGTTCTGATAAATGTTTTCGAAAACTAGCTTTGTCAACAAAATGTACCATCTATTTTATATATAACAACAGATTCTGTACCAGTACGTTTCGATTTTTTAAGATCTCCTGTTGGCTAGTTTGACGTTTGTTTTAGTGAAATTTTTCTGTTAAGAAATGAAATTTTTAACACGTATTTCAACACCGTCTAATTCACGTAGAATTAAATTATCATTATCGACCGGTAAATTTTTTTTTAATTAAAAAAATCTATTTTTAGTATAACAGCAAATTAAATGTCATTATATCTCAAGCCATGCGATTCGTCTCAAGCGAAATTCCTTTGCATTAGTGTCACCGCTTGGCAATTTATTTATAAGGTACGTAACAGACATTCATCAGCCATTTACGTAGGTACCGCGTGTACTTTATGCGGTGCACCTATCAGTGGGAGATTAGAACCGGCTATATCTCAGTACGATGCACGCCCACCGTCGGTGGCCTTACATGGGCTGCTATTCTTGTATCCGGCGTTGCCTTATTATGAACAGAATTGCAACTCGCATGTATCTTGTATCGGCCATGTGTATTTTTATTAGGTGTCTATTTCAATGATAGGGAATCTATTGTAGTTTATATAAATGACCGAACAAAACATAAATATTTCTGAACCTGTATTCTGTAACGAAAAATGGAAACGACAGATGAAATGTTCCGTGCTGCAAAATACATGGATAAATTGAGTCATTTTTCTATTAAATTTCTTTGCACCTTTTTTAATTATTGTTTTACGACATATTGAATATGTTAGTACCTAAAGAATATGTTTTAATGAAAATATAATTAGTCGAATGCGATATACATAAAATTGATCAAAATCAAAATTGAAAAGTAAATTAACTTAATTGTTAAGTGTACCTTTGAGAGTTAATTGCACATATTGTGTATTTTAAATTGAGTGCGCAGGTGCATAAAGCTTTTTGTTTGCAAGAAAAAAAGACGTATGATTTCATTTTAATTTCCTCGATTGTCTATCGGCACCTGCTGGATTAGCAAAATAATATTTTATAGTCTGTCATTAGTGAGATCTTTGGATTTTGTGGTTCGTGCGTATTCTCGCCTTTTGTTCTCAGTGCTAGGCTTAGACGTCCCGGCGTGGTTTTAATTACGCCGTTGGAATACATTAATGTAATCAAAGCTCGATACATCATACTCGCGCTATCGCCCCGCCTCGCTTTGATTAATAATTCTAATGAGCGGCGGTGCCAAACGAGTTAATTAAGCGTTCGTTTTTTACCGGTCCGTGCCACTGTGACCGGTAAACGGGCGCATCAATCACCGCTTTGTGCCCGCCGCCGAATTTCTTAATGATTGAATTGACGGCTGCGCTTGCGCTGGCCTACCTTCCAATGAACGCTGCCCCGGTGCTTTATTGTACCATGCACTCCGTGCGTTTATTCAATTTTACTGGGTTAGCATGAATCAGCGGGGCGTGTACTGTAAATTGTAACAGATTTTAATTCAATCCATAAAGGAAATTATCAGATAACATTCGAATAAATGAAATCCGAAATTGACATCATGACAAAAAAGGCAAGATAGCAAAATGGTAAGAAATCTGTACTATTGTAAATTTATATCCATTATAACCTATTAAAACATTTACACATAATTTCATTGGTTACAATTCTATGTGATTTAATACGGTAGTATATATTTTAAAACCAATAGCAATCTCTCGCAAGATAGGCCTGCGGCTACACGACGCTACTAGTCGGAGATTAAATAAAAATTGTTTAATTTGCATATAGTACAAGAATTTTATTATTCATTTATTATTATTAATATTTTAAACAAAATTTAATTAATAATTTTTTAAAGATTTTAATGTAATTTTGTAAGTATACTGGGTGTTGCATAATATAACTAACGTAAATAATACGTAAATTAACCTGTGATAATACTCTTAGAGACAAATTGCTGAGTATTAGTGTGAATCAAAACAGTTTATTCTGTAAAACTAGTGTGAACCTCTGCTTGTCAAATATTATCAATCATCGGGAACTCTCGCCGCGGGCGGAATTGCTTTAATTTGATAAAACGCAATTAGCTACCAAAAAGAAATCTAATCTGTTGTGGCGGTTAAGTTTTTTGGCAGCTCTTTTTGGGATACGTTCCTCTTTGATGGTTAAAATGATGGAGCTTTTGTTGGCACATTCAAAATTCATCTCGATCTTGAAAAAATTATAACGACCAGAAATAAATATACAGAAACAAGATAGATTTTGACGCGCGATATTCTATTTGAAAAAGTGTGAATTTGAGACTCCGAATAACAATTCTGTTTATAACAGAATAAACCATTGAACCCATATCATAGAAAAAACATCCAAATTTTTTTCTGTAAATTGAAAAAAAACATTTGGACATCAGTATCTTCTCTTAATACAAGAAAGCTATTACTTCATAAAAAAATTAAGTTATTAATATGTATTTTAAGGCTTAATACATGAAACCCTTTAAAATAAGTATAGAAATTTACTCGAATTTTAGTAACAGTTTAAAGTTATGTGTATGATGTTATGTATTGATTATGAATTGGTTAATGAATTAAACGTTTGGTATTTTACACCTTTATAAAATTAAAAACGACGTTTATTTCCTGCGAGTCATTCCGGTGGCAGTATCAAGTGGAACGCTGCGGGGTTCGCTATCTAATTCACCGCGCTACCAACAGGTGGCAGAAGTGCGCCTTTTCAAATCTGACAGACGCCATTGCCTTAACGTCAGAAAGCCGCGAATAAAATTAATGATGTTCGCGCGTTAATGACGTCTCACGAAGCCGCTCCATTGTGCCCGTAATACAACAATTATTGAGATCATTTATTAAGTTTATTGATCTTTTAAGTTAATCTTTTATTTCGTAATTTAGCTCCGTGCGAGCGCGCGAACTCATAAAAAATATCTCATATGCGGAGCCATTTTTTGGACTATTTTTGTCATTATACGGCGTGATGTGAGCGGGTCTTTGAATGTTGAGGCAATTACTGCTCCGCATGTGGTTTGATTATGTACGATGGTCCCATTCCATCTAGCGGCAAGACTTTAAAACGCCGGTAAAAACATTACTAAGACTTTTGAAGATGGTAGTTTTTGGACTTCCGTTGCTAAATTGACGTGGATATTAAGTAAGAGCCATTGTTACAACTTAGGTAGGTGGACGCGTAGTTTTTTGGAAGCCATAAGTAGATTAAGAAAACGGTGAGGCCTCACTTTGTGTTTCAACCTAATTTTGTGATGCCTACTTTAAAGTTTGCGGTTTGTCGTTAAATATGAAGCCTTCAAAGTGTTGAACGGGAACCGTAGCATGAATATTTGTACTTAAGTATGTGAAGAGCCTCTTACTCGATGCAGAAAAGTTATGGAGTTTGATAGCATTAACAAATTCGCTCAAGCTAAGCTCATATATAATTCCGACGCATATCTCCTTTGTGCTGCATATTCTCTAAGCTTTAGCTTCCCGTGCTATAGACTAATTAGTGCTCGAAATATAAAACATTTACTTTGATAGAACCTTTAGACTAATAAAAAACTGAAAAATCATAAACACGTCCGCCAGAACAATGTGCAACAATTCGATATTAGAATGATTGCTGCGATATAATTTACTCAACGAGAACTTATTTCTCAATAACATTCAAGTATTATAATTTGATTCGCAGCCTCGTGCAACTTACAAAGATATATCAGTAATGCCATGTATTCCACGATCGTCGGAAACCAGCGCAATTAGACGCAATCGAGACGGAATTATTGTAATAACCAAAAAGAATCGATGTATAACGACTGCTGATCGGCGCGCAGCCATTGGTGCGCGGCTCACCAATGCGCGCGCGCACGATCGCTGCCCGTTAGGCGATCTACAGACGATAAGCTAATTATACCACATCGGTTCCACTTGATTGCTGTTCTACTCTCTTCTATTTTTCAGATGTTAAGCTTTTGAAAGACGCTTAAGTCGTTTCGTTCTCAAAGTCAATGTTGTTATTAAACGTCGATACGAAACCAGAATGTGCGATTATTCGCCAATTGAATGCTTAAAAATTAATGACATTTTGTAATTGTCAGTCGGATCATCGACAAAACGTACAATCGATATAATCGTCAAGCTATGCTGGATAATTGCACCAAAAATATTTTAGCATCCACTTTGTTGCTTTGCTGACCATTAAAAAGTATATTTTTTAGTCAATGAAAATTTTAACAGTCATTTCAAATGTTACATTACCACTTATTTATTAAGGTTATCTTATAGATTGTTCAATAAATGACTCATCTGTACCACTCGTTCTCAAGAAATCATGTATTAGTTTTAAGTTTATATAATAAATATACTGTAATTAGTAAAACGTAATTGCCAATATGTTTTTATCTCGATTATTTCCATTTATTCATATGTTCTTGAGTACGTATTGTAATTAAGGTACATATATATAAAACTGCCGTATGTCGGTGCTCGTTATAGTCGATGTACATAATGGTTATGTAAATTGCTATTTAAGGTCGTGCAAGGAGGTCGCAATTTGTATCAATATCAATTTTACTTGAGGCGTCCTCGATCACTTGGACTGATTACCAATGGGTGTATCATTATTTAAAGTCGCCACAGATAAAGTAAATGGACGGTTTTCTCGACGTAATGTAATGATACACTATTTTATTAAGTTTTGCAATTCATTATTTAGTGTTCTCGTAATATAATTAACATTAAATATATGCTCATTCATTAGACTCATTTAGACAGCTTATGAATTTTTTCCGTATTTATGTAAAACTTAGGAAATTTCCATCAATTTTCTTACTGATCTTTCTCCTAAAGTACTCCTAAATTTGTTGTTTGATTTTACAATTACGGTTATAAGACTGGTTAATAATTGAATAAAAATTTATGAGAAAACTAGCAGTCACCCGCCCACCATCTTTAGCCACGGCATATTTTTTTTTGTTTCACATTCAAATTAATCCCTCTACAGTATATATCAATGTTCAATATATTTTTCAAAACATTTCAATTACCACCCGATTGTTGTAATACTTTTATATTTATTTTGTATTTCAATATGTGTATGAATGTTCGTATAAATTAATTTATCTATTTTCTAATAATCGTTGCACATAATAAATAACAACGCCTATTATTTTTTGTTTTAATGGTGACACAATAATGTTAACTTACAATCAAAATAATTGTTTAGCTGGTTGAAAGATGTTAAGTGTACTACGTTTGTATGGTATGGTGTTGAGTTATGCAATGTATGAACATTGGTTCATAGTAATATTCCTTTGAAATATCAGTTACAGGTAGACTTGTTTTTTTTTTTACAAAAAATTTAAATCTTGGATAGTTTATGAAAAGTTTCATATTTTGAAGATAATCTAATTTTTAGTACATAATATTACAAAACCAAAGTAGCAATATCTGTTTATAACAACACCATACCAATAACATTTTTATTATTAACATACTTTCTAATATAATACGTATTGAACCCAGCGGCAGAATTAATATTATCATTTCACATTTACAATTTTCCTAATAGATCCATGACAGTATCTATTGATCATCAATAAATGATTTAATACGAATTAATTATAATATGGAAAACCTCAGTGTAGAATGACTGGAATTCCTTTGTTTAGAACCAACGTGGTCATTACTTGATTGAAACTTATGAAACAGGAATTATGAAGTCTAAGCGACTAGTAAATCCTCCTATCACACTATTTATTCCGGTTTAAAGTACGCCATGGCTGGTTAAATTACTGAGCTAATTATTCGAACAATCTGGTTTTACCGTCGCTATAATTTATTCATGCAAAAATTTTAACATTACATTTATTCATGCATAAAAATAAAACCGGTAATCAATAGAAATTAAAAAAAAACTTGAAATTTTATTTCATGTTATTCTATCTTTTTAGGGTTCCATGCTAAGTGACAAATGGATTCCCTATAACGAAGCCTTCGCCCCTCGTCTGTCTGTCTATTTTGTCCGTCTGTTAGAGGATTTTATTTAATGAACCGTAAGAGATACAAAATTGTAATATTCACAGTTTGTGTATTTCTATTGCCGATACAACAAATACTTAAAAATAAAATATTAATTACAAGAAGCGTGATTATATTGGTCTAATAGCGCAGAACCCTTCGCAGTGGGCTATTTATTACAAAATTGTGCGGGATCTACTAGGGGCTATATTTCTTTCATATAGCAAACAAATAAAGGAAAATTGAACTACCTTAAAAGTTATGTACGAACACGGATAAGGAAACAGAGATCGCCGACTATTTGACAACCTTCTTGTAGTTCTGTAAAGTCTCTAAGAAGTTTAACACTAAAGAGCTGTTAGTCATATGACTGAATAGATATTTTGTGATATTGCTAAGAAGACTTGTACATGTACACAGATACAGAGAAAATTTATGACGTTCCTCTTTTACCATCGGGGTTAAAGATATGGCACCGTTGTTAAGAGGTTAACAAATAAAGCACGTTTTTGTTTATCGCACTAATGAATATATAATACTTTTATTTTGTTACCTTCGTTTAAAGCAAATGGTGTGATTGTTTTCGTTTAATAAGAGCAGCTCAATTTCCCGTGTCTCATAATGCTGTTTCCCTGTAATTTCACGTAATTGTTTGCGGTTTAACCCAAGTCTCAATGTTAAGCAAAATGTGCAGGACCGCTTTGTCACAAGCGATTGTAAATAATTTCACAAAGAACCGGCAATGAGGTACGCTTGATATGTATTATTATTTTTGTCCTTTCATGTCTTTAATTTTCCTTAACTTTTTTGTACCGCTTCCTCGGTTTCAGAGACGCGCATTTTGTTTTTGATGTTATCGATTTTTCGCAACTAATTACTTGTAATAATAAAAATCAACGATATAAATCCTTTGGAAGGTCTGATCTTTTTTAAATATCACAATAAAAACCAGCATGTAAATATTTATTTAGCGATAAGGATATGTTTTTCTTTGTTGTATTTCGCCATAGAATAGGTCTGCAGAATATATTCCCTTACTATTCAAACGATTTTCGATGTGCTTGTTAATACGTACTAACCATCCATTTTTTTTGTCGATTATGGGCTAACACTAGGTTCCGATTTCGCCGGATGATAAGTGACAATGAGACCGTAAACGGTGAAGCGTGTTCGCCCAGAATACATCTGGCTCTCACATGTATGTCTGCCGGAACACAGTAATGCTGTTATAGCGGCAGATTGACATTGAGGGTGGTAGCTAGCCAGACGGGTTTGAAAAAGCCCTTCCACCATCTAGACCACTACTCTTGTGGCCTGGGACTTGAACCCGGGACCTTCGCGTTACAAGGCAAACGGTTAAACGTCTGCCCCACGAAGGCAGTCAAACATTTGTGATAAAGATAAATAATACTTAGTTTAGATACACGAATAAATATGTTGTTTTCTGTTACCGAGAAAATTTCTACAGAGGTCTGTCAGAACATATGATACTCGTATATTCTGTATTCTGGGAGAGTAAGTTTTACCGCCATCGTCCGCATTGTCACTTACATCAATTAAATGACTCATTTGAAATAAAAGATCTTATAATGTCATAGATACCTATTATGAATAAAAAACGTAGGTATTAGTGCAAAACATTATAAAATATTTTTTCCATTATAATATGAATTACAAGCTTTTTATCTAATACAACTTAAAATCTCTTTTAAGTGTTAGTAAGTAGTTAAGTAATGTCAGAAAGAGTTTAAAGAAAATTATGTTCACAATTTTTGTTTCAAGAAGACAGATTTATTAAAATACTTAAAAGTTTGAAGATCAAGACCTTATGTTAGGATAAATAAATCAATATTATACGATTATTTGGATCTCTACTTAACGGAAGAACGCCTGCGGCGGATCGGGCGCGTGGGTGCTGACACGTTCCTACCATTTGTTCGGATGATGGCCATCGATTATAATATAATTTATTCAATGAACTTGAAATAAATAATACACCTCGTTTAGGCATTAGAGCGTTACATGATGTATCACTTAATATTTTTATAACGGCTCTGGATTTCCAAATAGTTTTTGTACGAAGAAATAGAGAACGTAATTTTATTTCTAAAAATTGTCAATACACCCCCTCATTTTCATTAAAAATCGTACACGCCTTAAACAGTTGTTGAAAGTTGGTAGCCGTTACATTTTTAATTTCTAGAAAATTAGTGCTTTATTTTAGACACAATAGAATATTATTTTAAGTCATCCGCATAAAACTGAAATATAAAGATGTGCAACAAAAATATTCAGGGTTTGTTACTACAAATTATTGACTGTTAGTAAACTCTGTTGTCGGATTCCGTCTAGTTAGGCACGACCGCAAAGTCTACTCCTGTAGCTAAATAGAAGTACAATGTTGCAAACACAGTAATATTTGCAACATTGTACTTCTTTTGTCATGTTTGCAAATTGCTGTGTTTCGGTTCGTAAGCGGTAGCTAGTGAAATTACTGGGGTAACGAGACAACATCATGTCTCAAGATGGCTGGCTACCACTAGCTGGCTACCCGTAACAATTTGCATTGCAACAGGATTTCTGTGGTCCATCAATAATACATATGAGAGCCAGACTATTCTAGGCGATCAAACTTTTCCATCTACAGCCTGATTGTCACATAAAATTATGTGAAATTAAGAACAATCACTTTTTTTCATCAGTATATTTAAAAATTTGTTAGTGTATAAAATAACTTTTATTTTAACTTCAGAGGGTCGCTAACATATGTTCTGTCTCACAAATAAATAGGATCTAATTGCAAATAATTTCATTCGATTACCGATGGTCAGACGACTTAGTGTTTGTGTATAAATATGTAAATTTGTAAGGTTCAAAAATTTGCAATGTGACGATGCGGACAATTTGATTTAATCCAAGCAATACATTTTCGTTTATCAATTGCTTACTATTAAAAATAAACATTCAATTGTGTATATCTTTGTATATATTTAACGTTGTAAAGTATCGAATAATACCCGCCGGGCGTCTAACAACGTTCTATTAGTAGCGTTCAGTTTCCAAAATGTAGCGACTAATAGTATGATCTATACTTAAACAAATTAAATTTGGCCCGAGGACAAAGCTGCACCGGCGCTGTCTTTGGCCTGCCTGCTCACCCATGGGAAATAATTGGCGTATAGAAAAACACAGGAAGTCATTAGTGGCAAAACGAGCGGCATCTATTTCACGACAACAGTGGGATGTTAACATCGCAGCTGCCTATTACACCGTTATTTAAAAAGAAATATAGTTTATATTTCAATATTTATATGTATTGTTTCCATTACACATCAAACATACAGACATACTATGTTAATTGTATATTTGTTGTTTACATCATGAACTACGCTATGTTCTCTATTTTCGTTTTTTATCTATTATGGTTATTTTATTGCAACAGTGGCACTAGTAACTTAAATTATGTAGGCTACTATACGTACTTTAATAGCCTCCGTGACGTAGCTGTCTACGGCTTGCCTTATAACTTTGAGATTCGGGTTTAGCTATCCGGTCATCATGAGTGGTGCAGTTTGGATAGTGGTATGGTTGTCCGGCTAGTTGCCGACCTCAATGTTAATCTGGCGCTATAACAACATTGCTACGTTTCAGCAGTCATTATATTTGCGGACCAAAGCTTTCTAAACTAGCACGCTTCACCATTTACAGCTTCATTGTCATTTAATGTTATGAGAAATTCAAGTAGTCTTTACCCTCTGCTGATAAAAAAATTTAATTAAAGATTACCTATAAAAATGTAATCGGTGTTATAGAGGACAACATTAGTAGTTAATGATAACCCATGCGTCCTCGCAATTTGACATTTTAGACGTTTTAATTCACTTTTAATTCGTCTTATGAATGGCGCTTTTACGCGGTTTGTATCATTTTGTTTATTAATATAATATTAATGCGGTTCGTTACATGAGAGAGAGCGGCGACCGGGACGGCCATTAGATATCAGTGTCACCTATTGTTGTTTAAAGCTATCTCTCTTAATATTTTTGTTGAGTGTATCGACATTTTGGTGCTTCTGGGGTACTCTATGAGTTAATTTGTTTGTAATAAGATTTAAACATTTTTGAAAGTGTAAATTATGTAATTAAATATCATGATATGGTTGACACCATTCTGTCTATTTAATCTCTATTACATACATCCTTAAATCGTTATTACGCAACCTATAGTTGCTAATGATATTTATACCAGTACGGTTAAGCTTGTGAAGTTAAATCTTTCCGGTAGTCGGTAATAGTTAAAAATAATTTGTAACAATAAGCACTTTCTAGAGCGTGTCTGAATTCATTTTCGAGAAATCAGATTTTTATCGTTTATATAATCTTTTGTATGTAATGATAATTGTTCAAGGAAGCTGCGTTAGTACGCCTTGTTATATAAATAATTATTGCAATTACGGTGACGTATATTGCAGAATATTGCTTTTAAATTTGTTGTTTAGGTTTGCATTCTGATAAACAAATTATTATTATAATCGAATATATTATGCAAGAACAAATAAATTGTAAATATATTTATTAATAATTATTAATTATACTAACAAAAGTGTTTCTTTGCTCTGTTTAGTCATAATCCAAACTAAAATCAATAAATCGTTATTTGAATAGTCTTTATACGAATAGGAAACTAAAGAGAGTAAATATCGCATAATATAACGTTTTATTACATAGACGTGCATTTAAGAGTATAAACTTACATAATGGCATATAACCGCTGGTAGGTATCCTATGGTTTGCTTTATTTTGGGTATGTCAATGTTGTGTCTATTATCAGCTGTCAGTAATGTGCAAACTTACTGACTATAGGTTTTAATTGCGGGTTTAATAAGATGTACCATAGTCTTCTGCCTAAACACTTGCTGTATTTGAACTTGTAACTGCTGTCACAGTACTATGAGCAAAGCCCAGCTCTTTTGTAATAACATTTGTGTTTTTTATCAGCAGAAGGCTAACACACTTGACCTCAATTTCACTTGATGTTAAGTTTAAATGAGGCTGTATATGGTAAAGTGTGCCCGTTTAGAATTCTTCTGTCTTTCACATGTTTAAATATCTGCACACAGCAGTGTTGTTATGGTGGCAGATTGACATTGAGGGTGATAGGGTTGAAAACAAGCAATCACCAAAAAAATTTTGAGCATAAATAATATGACGTTTATGTAGAATTCTACGAACTGTTAATTAATCGCGTTTGATACTGAACATTTAAACTTAATTTTTTTTAATTGACGTAAACAATAATCATTTCGTAATCATAAAGGCAATAGTTATTGCAACGTCCCTTTCGTTTCTGTCTACTAAAATAAACACTGGGTGCTTTAATAATTCATTTTGTAATGCATTTTCTAAAACCCTGGCTATAATTATTATACATTAGCCCCGTATCGGCTTCATGTGTGTAGACAATAGCATCAAATGCGTGGCATTACAATATTGACACAAACCTACCATTATAACACACAACATACAATGTATCAAATGTTAAGCCAGAAAACTACTACTAACTTACCGGTGCAATAACGTTAAGATTTTCATATTTGGATTTAAATTCGTGACTAGGTAAAATGCTTGATAAGTTACATTAAAATATTTTTTTTTCGGTATTGTATATTTTTTACATGTATAATAAATATTTCGTAGTTTTTACATATGTGAACTGATAAAAAAGAAAAACGTCAATTTATGCATGTCCTATGTAATTTGCAAAGACTGCATTAACAAGTCGAATTGTGATATACTGGTGTTAGTTCATAATGAGAATTAGCTTGTGAAAGTTGAGATTTAGAAATAAATTACTTACTATTATATTGTGTCCTTAACTGACACTACAGAAATTACTTAGTAAATTAATGACTGGCTCGCTGGCGTAATGGTAGTAAACTTGCCTCTTACACCAGCAATCGCGGGGTCGATTCCCGCTCAGGACAAACACTCATGTGTAGAACATTTGTGTTTGTACAGTGCTGTGTGTAAATATATGTATATGTTATTTTAAGTATTTAAAAATATCTATGTATGTATATCGTCCTCTGATAATCGATACTATTAGTGCTTGGCTATCTATTTATTATGTGTGAAAAATGTACCAGATATTTTTTTATTTATGTGCTTAGCACCTACACGCACGGCACGACTAAACCATTTATGCAAATTGTTGAATTTAAAGTAACGTAGCTAAAACTTATCACAGATGTTCATGGTTAGTACTTGTGGTTTTATATTTTTTTTTGCTAAATTACATAACATGGAAAAATAAATGAGTACGATTATAATACCTTAAGAGACACCCATAAAACCTTTATGATTAGTCAAACCGCTGGCGAGGACGATTCATTATGGGCCATTATGCGTCGTGTTTATCGACTTACTCTCTACAAGCCAATAAAATAACGAACGACCGAGATAAGACCCGGACAGTCCTGTAATCTCTGGAACAAGGGACACTAATTCGATTGTGGTTTCGGTCCAAACTTTTTTTTTGGCTTTACGGCACAAATTGAAGTGTTGAAAAAACGACAAATTGACTTTTTCGAGGCCCATTCATTAGTTCGACGCTGAATGGTGTTGTGTCGTTTTCGCTCAATTAGTTAAACGGAAATTCGAGCCTCGTTGCTCTCACACGGCGATTACGGCCCTGTGTGTCGTGAAACTAACTTATTAGTGTTTTGTTTAGAGCGATTCGATCTTAAAAGCTATGAAAATAAGAGTTTCAATCGTTTAACATTTATAATTGATTTCGTACTGAACGGGAATTCATTTTTGTACACAAAAACGTACTTTAATTATATCTTTAATTTCACCAAACAGAAGATAATTTAATTATTTTACGATTGAAAAATATTCATAAGAGGCTATGAAATATCAAAACATTGAATAAATTGCGACGTATTAAGGAAATATAAAATAACTTTCAAAACCTTAATGAAAATAGCATAAAGAATTGAGTCATGTAGGTTGGTAGCGTGCGCCATGATCGCATGAATATAACTTTCACACTTCTCAATAAATCGCCATTTAAAAAAAATACAAGATAAGTAAAAGCATCAAGTTTCAACAACAATGGGAATGTTAGTAATTGACGAGTACCGCTGATCATAATGTTTATTATGACAATAAATTATAGGTGAAAAAATTGTGCGTGTGTGTATCCAGAGACACTTATTTGTCTTTAATAGAAAAGATAAGACACTGTTAATACTTTTTATATGCGTAAGTGTTGACTTGCAAGGTGAGGTCAATCGCTGCACCTGGAGCATTTTTAATAGCAAATGTAAGGCAAATAATCCCGTTGAGTTTGTAATTTTTAATTTAGTAAAATGATTTACTCCAAGTAACTTCAAATGATGACGAAACTTTGAAACAATACTTTTTTACATGATCAATTTGCGAATACTACCACATGTGCTTTGGTTTTCTCCTCTATAAAAATCGTAAAATTGTTGAATTCATATAAAATTATAAGGCATTAAATTAGTAAACTTAAGGGCGTCAACTTTTCGTTAACTATTGGTAAATTTTATCTAAACGGCTTTAAAAGTAAGTCCGTGTTACATTTTTCTGTTATAAAATTAAAGAGCGGTGATGTCTCACGTTGATATTTTTTTCTCTATGTTGAGCATTTTGTTTTTGACTGAAATATTTTTTATGATTTCAGGTATTACATGTTTTTCTACAAAGTATATTAGAGCTGCCAAGGAAACTGAGTTTGACGTTTAGTTACTTGCATGTGTTTAAAAACATAGTGTTCGTTGTTATATTAGAATATTTAAATAAATAAATGACGAGTAAATTAATTAAAATGACGTAAGTACATAGAATTTCATCAGTGGCCCTCTCTAAAATGTCTTTATAGAATTTGTACAAGGTGTGTTGCAATAAAATTATTATTCCGCACTTTGAGCATTACATAGTTGATTAACTTTTATCTAGTAATTCATTAGTCGCCCACGCGTTCGCGTCGAGCATAGGCAAGTACGGGCCTGTTTCTCAATTTTCAATTAAAAAAGTAATTGACCACGAGCTAATCCAAGCGAGATATACTTTTAACATAAGAAAGCCACAATACGGGGATTTTGAACGCATTTAGCGTATCGCCAGTATAGTTAAAAGCTGTATAATAGCGTTATCTGCGGCTCGGCACTAAATTGGGATGTCTCGGGCGAGGCGCGGGCGCCTTATCAGTTTTGTCGTGTTCATCTTGAGTTGTGTTGGGCTTTACTCGAGATATTTACGTCGCCCGACGCCGGGGTGGCGAGCCTACACGTGACAATGTTGGAAACTTATTGCCCATACGTGATAGAGGTACGCGCGCTCGATACTTTAATATATAGCTCAAGAAAATAATCGTGGAACACGAGCTGTGTAATGCAGCGGTGTTGGTACCAAAGATTTTTAGTTCAAATTATTTAAAAATATCAAAATTAAACTTATTAAAGGAAAGATGTTGGTTTTTATTTTTAGAGACCGTTAAGTTAGGTAACGGGTTATTAGGCTGTATGATCTAGGCGACAACCCTTACCTGAGCTTGTTAGTTTGATGAAACGCTTTTTTTTAATATTTTGTTTTCTTTTTTTTATTTCCTCTTATTGTCCACGGTCCATTGATAAAAGGACAGGTATACGTACTCAGACAGGCGCCAACATTCCTCGCTCCGACCTCACACTTACTCGTGGCGCTATAAAAACGGACACACTTTTTTATATTAGCACTTTTTGGACTTATTTGCTTCCCTTTGTATTCTTCGTTGTTGTTTGTTTTGGTTATTAACGCGACTGTAGGAAGTGGACACGATAAACCTATTGGGCCTAAGCGTTTTATTGTACCAATTTCTAATATCCGTTTTCATCGAGTCTGCATATAATTTGTTACGATCGCTACGTGATAAGTTCGTAAAGATAGCGGAGCAACGTCCATTAGCATGCTAGAATCTTGTAACGCGAGATGTTTCTAACTGCGATCTGTCATCTCGCTGTCGAGTACAATATTATATGATTTTTGTTATGTACTAATTATTGATAATGTTTAAAGTGAGTGTCGATGTCACGAAGCTAACTGCTTCGGGCTATAAATTTAGTGAAAACCATTCCGAACAAGTCGCATTAGCATTTTGTGAATAGGCCGAAGTGTCAACCTACACGTTGCATTGATAGTTGTAATTTTGTTATCTGCAGATATTTCATAATTAATAGTCGAATTAGAATCACATCATTTCAAAGTGATTCCCGTCTTTCCTTGCTACACGTTCATAAATATTTTAAACGGTTCGTTTAGTAATTAAATGAAAAGGTTAAATACACTTCACTGTGTTAAAGATAATATTTAGTTTTAAGTCTGTTATAGAGGTGATAGCTTGAGTTTAGGTTGAGCTCATGACCTTGTCGTGGGTACCAAGTCTGCCAACTTGTGTTAATGAGTCAGCAGATGCGAGGCGTATCGGCCAGAGTAACTGCTTTTTAGTTTTATGTTGAGTGAGAGCGATGTTTGTGATTAATTTCAACTCTTTAGTCTCGGTGTAAAATAAATGCATAAACGTTTATGTCACCTTGCGATATGCCACTGTTTATATATGTTATAATGTTCGTAGATATTGTGAATGTAAAATTAATTATTTCACAAAACTATTTTATAGGTGCACATGGAAATTTTTCAATGTTCCTAATGTAATAATAGTGTTATTTAATTTGCCGTCCTTATTTAGTTGTTTTTTGAATTTATCGTTAGCTATGGTTAACCTAATGAAATCGATTAGTGCGGTCTGACTCCACCGCGACGTCTCCTTCGAATTTAATCAATAGCTAGACATTTGTGGGACCTTTTGCGGTATTCAGCTGTTATGTTCCTCTTTGAATTATTAGAGAAGTTCATATCCGAATTACATAAATAGATTACGACAATTCCTTAGTTTTAAAATAGAAACGAATATTATTTTACGATATTATAGATTTTGGTAAAATTATAAGAATGGTATATTGGGCGTCCTTTATCGTGCATACATTACAAGACATAGTTAGATCTAAAAACGGAAAACGATTGATCTTGAAAAAGTATTGTTCATTTATTAACTCTCCATTAGATCACAAAAGACAAGAAAACACGGACTTAATAATATTATATGGATTCTCTCCCAGTTAATACAGTAGATCTATCTGGTTACCTAATGTAACTTTAACGTTTATATTTTTCTTCACATGGGATGAAACTTCAAGTCTCTTATATAGAGTATTTATCGAAAGGTAACCTCTTGTTAGTATTTTTTTTAATACATATGAAAAAATACAAAGTTATAACACTGATGACAGTAAAGTTTAATAAATATTTCTTTTTTTGTTAGCACAACGTAAAGGTTAAGTTTCATTTCTGCCGAAAGAAACAAAACCATATAAATTGAACAATTATATATAAATTAAATAGATTGAAAGAGTATATAAATAGAATTATAAATTGGAATTATAAACGGAAAGGAAATATAAATTGAAAATTTAAAGGGAAAATAAAAAAATAAATTTAGATATGCTGATTTCTTGCGAAAATCTCTCTCAATAATTTAAAAATTTTGAATGTGTTTAAATAGGTAATAGTATTTATTACGATATTACTTATATCATGTCACGATTCATATCGAATGTCGGCTATGCCTTATAATAACATTTTTATTACTGTTTAAATATGGGTTTTATTCTTTTAAAATTTTATCCTGTTCCAGGCCCTCAACTATACGAACGTAGGTCGCGTAATTACATGATTTGCTATTCATGATTACAAAATAGTTTCCATATTGATCTTTATAAAATTATATAAACTATTCGCGCAGCTGGGTTGTTATTAAGGTGAAGTCACCATACCATTAACTGTCGATAGCTCGGCTCATAATGCGCTATGACCGCAATCGGCGTGCAGGTATCCAATAGGTATTTGTTCATAAATACATATATTGACAAAGGACTGATTTTGGCCTCTCGTTTCTGATCAGTTTCAACATAAATATTAACATACTATATTTTTTTACGAAAGCTGACGATAAATCGGCAGGCCCCTGTTTATTTGCCCGGGTCCAAGCGTTCTCTTTACCTTTGACACCAACTCGCAGTATTTCGAAGCAAACTGAATATTTCAATACGTTTAATGGAATGACAAATACTAAAAAGATAAACACTCCTGTGACTCTCTATTTATTTCTATTATCGTTTCTTTCAATTTGTTTGGCTTTTAAGATTTCCTTAAGCGTCCCAGGCACTTTTTCATCAAACAAAATTTAACAATGAGTATAACGTATTTTTTTTTGTTCCGCTATCAATATTGTGAGTAATTTACGGATTGCTTTAATGGGAGTGTGCGTTTAATCTGTCGGACAAAGCACGTTATCATATAAGTACTAATAATTCACAAATTTCGTACCTAATTGAATAGTTCCTCTATCTAGACTTTCATTTTTCTGTCGTCACTTGAGTAGATTTTGTCGTCGTCTCAATGAATTTATACAGATGAGTTGAATGGATTTAACTTTTGTTTATCCGAAACGTGAAGCGACACGCGCACGCCCGAAAATCAAGCGACAAATAAATCATTCAACCGTAGCTCTTATCTGTTTCCTGTTTCTGGGCACGTTGCTCAATGTTAGGGGATAATTTTTGGAGAGTGTGCAGAAGAAACTTAACTATTAGATAAATAAATATTGCTATTCGACTAAGCAATTGGTTACTCTGAGTGGACATCGTAATAAGTATTAATATTTTTTTATCCGAAATGGTCAATCTCTTGATATTAATTTCAAATGATGTTAAATGACTATTGGGCCGTATGTGGCGTGCTCATCTAGAATACTCTGGCTCACAAATGTATTACTCCCCGCACAGCATCGCTGTTATGGCAGCAAGTTGAAATTAAGTGGCAGCTAGCCAGGCGGGTTCGAAAAAAATCCGTTAACAACCAGACTCCACTTCTCATGTGACCACAGCATACGATGTACTTCTTTATGGATGCAAGTTTTTGGAAATATACTAAATATGTATACATCACACCAAAGCAGTGAGAATGTCAAAAGTATTTTATGAAGAATAGTTTAATTTATTTCAATTACTTTTAAATTAAAAGTGTAATTGATGATTTATTTTCATTACGAAAGGAGGAATGTATTCAAAGATAATTTAATATATTATCTAAAAATATTTTACTTACGAATAATTAACATAATTTTAATATTCATAAATATTTCACACATAAATTGTAATGTATGAATTTTGAGTTTAAATTTATTACACTGGGTCTATTTGAAATATTATTTAATTCGAATGCATAACGTCGTGGGCATTTAAATTCTTTTATGATTTCTTAAAGTATAAATATAATAATATTATTCTGAACATTAACATGTAGTATGTATTTATACAAGAGTAGTTTTAATTAATGCAGATTAAATAAGTCGTCATTTAAAACACTATAATATTAGACGTTAATATGTAAATAATTAGAATAAATTCAATCTAATAAATTTTAGAGTATACACATGCCCGACGTATATGTGATACTTTACTGGATTACATAAATGCTCAAACGTCATGTCGCTCTGATATAGGGTAATTAAGATGGTAATTTTAACAACAGCTCGAAAGTAAAATGACTTTTGTTCATGTCTATTGGGCGAATAAAAACTTATAAACGTAGATTGGAAATATATAAAATTTAACATTCCGATGCGTACGCTCAGTTCGAAATTCCCACAGATACGATCATTTAATAATACGAATAGGCATAATGAGTTTCAAACGATTAATAGCCGATGTAAGCACGTCACGTACGTACTAAATGAGCGGGCAGCGAGTTGAAAATGTATCGAGATCGCTCCTATTAGCCTACGATTGGATCATTCGGTACGAAATCGTATGAAATCGATTCGTATCGTGGATAAACACTACCATCGAGCGGTAAACCGGCGCAGCTGTTAGATATGCGATCGGCGTCATCCACTAAAATAATATGACACAGCCTTTTCGGATCCTCTCCGTTCACCCTGGATACTATCCGTATATCTGTATAATTAAAGAAAGGTACCGGTCGCAAATAACACTGCACGAATCTGCTAAAGTTTTAGGTTAAAATAAATTGAAAGCACTATTGATATATAATATTTTATAAGAAAATTATTAATTTAACGATTTACCGGAATCGTCATTTTGACGAACCAACCCAAGATACAGAGTTCCGTATACCAATGTGCGTTTGATTTTTATTTTATACTGTCTCTGGCAACATTTTTCTCTATATTTTATTGCAAAACAAGGAAAAAGAAAATAGAATATAATTATGCACAAAATTACTACAGACTCGTAAAGAAAGCTATAAAAATGTGCCAGTAAATCTAGTGCTAAATCTAAATCTCAAAATCTAGTTATATTCATAACACTATGATGAAGACATGTACACTTTTTGAATTTTGGATAGATTACTATAATATGTTATATTATTACTTTAATTAATTTTTATTTATTGAATTCCTTGAGCGGGCGAGGCAGATTCTAAGAGGTCGTTTGATCAGTAATGAGTTATCATTACTGTGTTCTGTGACGCTTTATGTACGCGGTGTCATACTATGCTTTTAAGATTTTGTCAATGCGTCGTCAAATAAAAACGTATGTTTTTTACGTGTTATAAGTCGCAAGAAACAGATGTATCTAATACACTTTCTAGTAAGTGAAGATACAAGGTGGGAATTTAAGGCAGGCGCGGTACTGATCCCCATTTATATTAATAAATAAGTAAGCTTATGAAACTGACTTTTATGAAAGTTAACATAGTACATATTTTAGCATGTAAGTTTATCTTATATCTTAATATAAACACATACGTGGAAAGGAGAAATAGGGAGAATTTTTAATAAGTCAGTTTGTTAACGGCGAAATTACGTCTTTGAAACACTTGTTTACTTTATAATGTAAACGAAATTGATAAGTTTAATTAATTTATACTCCAATTAATCATTCTACTTTGATTTTTGAAAATTAATTAAATCTGGAATATTTATTATATACAACATAATTTTTTCTTAAAAATCACAACACATTTACAAATTATGTTATCATCGCGTGTCACTTATGACAAAACTGTAAGTAATAAAAAAGTTGTTTTCAATGTAAACGTAATTTTATTGCTAAGCCTGCTGACGCTACTCGAAGGGATCAACAGCGGACACTGTAAGTGGTTACTCATGCTTTCAGAGCCTATAATTTGACAATATTTTGTGTCATTTGGACTTTATTATTACTTATGCCATTACACGTCTGTGGATATAACTTTAATACACGAACCTCGCAGCCGCGGGGGCGATTAAGGGCGAAATAACCACAGGTTCCCCTAATTCAATATTAAAAGCATCCTACGACGTGATCGGCAACTAATAATAGTCTAATTTTAAAGAAATGTCCCTGAGAAAATGTCGGTATGTCATCCTATTTTTTAGAGATTTTTTTCTACGAAATGATTAGAACTAAAATGGTCAATTTTCCAATTTTTAGTCTCCATTACATTCGTTTTAATCTGTGGTATGATATACATTTAACCTGCATTAAAACGTGATTTACTTTGTGTATTATTATTTACCTCGAATTACGATTTACTGTAAGCTATTATAGTGTAATTTTTATGTACGAGGCGTGTTATTATGTTCACAATTTTTATACTAATGTATTTAATATAAAAAATGGTGCATTCTTAATAGTTGTTTTATAAAATTGTTTTGAAAAGATGATAATTTCAAAAAGCAACGTATGAGGCTAACGAAATGTGAATTCCTTCGCTCTGCTCACATAACAACGTGTAAATTGGACCGTCGTTTATATACGGAGCGGTTGGCCGCTCGAAATGCAGCGCCAGGGCTCCGCAGGGCTCCCCAGTCCCAGCCCATGCATACTAACGTGCCCCGTAATAAGTAGTCTGATTTCGTGTTTGCCCGTGCTTCCTCGCCTTCTCGCTTCCCTCCCCGGACGCGCCAAATAGGTACGTAATCCGACGTCGCGTCGATGAACAAAAAGGGAACATTAATGTTCCGCTCTTTGCTCAAGGAATTTTAAGTTTTAACAGATTAGATTTTTTTACGAAGCTTTTCATGGTAGAAAAGAGAAAGATAGTTTCAGCTCCACGGTTACCAATGTGCAATTTCTGTTTGGTTCCACTTTAATATTCATACCATGGTTCATTGTTTAAATCCGCCCGAGCAGATATTTGGTTATGCTGTTTTCTACATATAGCTTAAGCAATGTTCTGCGACGAATAAGTTTAAACTGTTCATGAACATATATATTTTATTTCTATATGTTTACTTAATTTTGCTTTATTTTCTATTTGTTTACTTAATTAATGTTGCTTTTATTTAATCTCATTGACTTGTATTTAAATAAAAAAATAAATATAAAACGAACAGGAAAAACTGAAATTCCAGTGTTAGCATCAAAAAAAAATTAACATGTAACAACTAATACCATTCCATAATAATATATAACCATATAATATAATAATACATATATAACCAAAGGTAAGTTTTAATAATGGTGATATTTCTTGTAACGATTATGATAATAATATGCATCACAAAGCATTAAGCAAAATGATTCACAAAAGTGTTGATAAACAACTAATAAATTATTACAGTTGCATTGATCTTTTATGAATAGTTATATAACATTGCACCCAAAGGCGGATGTTGACCAAAACCTAATGCATAACTGAAATAAACATATGTTATATGTAATACATTATGTTAACATTTAAATTAATAAAAATGATTTTATTGATACAGGGGCATTTAGTGTCGAGATATTGTGCAGCTATTTTTATTGTATGGGTATAATATTTATAATAGCATTATAAATGGATGTGGATTGTCATAAGAGTAGATAATCAGGCTGTTTTTGTCATCCGGCTCTTGCTATGAGCTAACTATTAAATGCCTCCAAGCCGTTGTGTTCAGCCAACTATGCCAGTTTCTATTTGTCTAGTCGGCTTAACTGTATAGTTTTTGTAACCATTCAATAAATGCGTGCGTTGGATATGAAGAAACTCCTATCATTAAAAACTATGTGTTCTGAATATTATTTTCATTTAAGTTAAATTTTAGTAAGTTATTAATAATAATAAACTATCTACTCAAACATGAGTTAATCTAATTGACTTAAACAATAAAGTAATAAGGTATTTTAATGCTTCTAAAGAAAGTACGAGAAAGTTTTATTAAATATAAGTATAATTGAACCCTAAAAGTAAACCGTTCGTCTTAGTGATTACGAGAAAGTAAAGTATATATGTATATATATCTCTAAACGTTGACTAATACTTAAGAGGATTCCATTCAACAAATATCGTTTTGAAACAATTTTAATAGCACTCAGATATCTAATTTCCGGAACAACTGAATCCATTCTGAAATTCACTTGTAAAGAAAGAATTAAGTAAATTTGCACTGTGGTCAATTTAAAACGATTACAATGTTAAATCGCTGCAGTTCTAATCTCCGAGTACAATTCTATTATACATATGTAGAGACACGTAATGTCTGGGGCAGCGTTGCGTAAATAACACAGAGCGGAAAGCCGGACTACTTATAACATAATGGGTGCCTCATCGTTTACAGAACTAAGTTTAATTAACGTAAAAAAGTGCGTTTACGTTAACCGACATTTTATCGTCGCCATCTCGCAACTTATAATGACTTTTGTTCATAATTTAGCCGGCGGTTCGGCGTCGGTACGATTTCCGGTACGCGGCGACGCTAAACATCAATTTTATGGTTATGTGACTCTGGTTTCATGTGGAACACTTTTGACTTTTAAGTTTGAGAGTTGCCCTAATTAATTTTCACGTCCGAGAGCCTGTCGTGTTTTATTAGATAGAATCAGGAAGCACAAATTGGGCCTGCATTAATTGCTAGATTTTTAAGTTAATTGTTTTAATGTGTAATAAAGTTACTCGTAAAATTAAACAATTTGATGTTATGTAAAATTTGGACGGTAAAAATGTTATGCAATCAATTGCCTTCCTTTCATATAAATATTTCACAGCATTGTATGGAGATGATGGAAAAGCATACATACGCATTCTGTAGCCCGAAGACATTCAGAACTCTTATTAACGAATCACAAATTTTGCACGGATCGGACTGAATTGTATCCCTTTTGGTTTTGGTATTCGGTTTCTTATCTACATGCTTACTTATATAATGTGGATATATATAAATACATGTACATATACATAAACACATTGATTTAAACAGACTTGTATACAGATATTGGAATTAGAGCTGAACTATTATCAATATACGAATGATTTTTTAGATGGTTATTGCTATTTCAAAATGATACCAAATACTGTTGTTACTTTGGAATTTAAGATATAGTAAAAACACATGACCACCTTAACGAAGGAAAAGCTATTATATTATACTAGCCCGTTATAATGCCCACACTACTGCTTTTCGGGCACCGGCTAATTAACATAAAATATAATGGAACATGAACGAACAAAAACAAGTAAAACTAATACGATAATAATTGTCATACGTAAATGAAAAAGAAAACACTAAAATACTAAAAAGGTAACAAAACAATACCACGAAATATTTGTTTTAAATAGTATAAACATTAATATAAAAGTGGAATATATTATTGTATTAGTATACAAGCATTGTGTACAGCCTCGTGCTTTATTATATTTTTTATTTCTTTAAAAATTAATCTCGAGTTATTGAAGAGTTAGATTTATTCAAATTGCTCAAACGTGCATAAATATCATGCACCCGTTGTCCAATGAAATTTGGTCACATCACCCCGTGCCTTACCAATGTTGGACGAGATAGTGTCGTATGCACTGCATTATGCAACAGTTACAAATTGCATTCGTGCTGTCACAGATAAGTGCAATCATTGAAATTGGTATACGTGATATGTCAGTATCTAACACATTGAGTTTAATATTACATTAGAGTGTGTAATCAACTATCAGTTATCATTTATCTACATTTCAATAGGTATCATGTATTATAATATATACCATTTTAGCGAAAGATGTGATAAATGCACAACGAGTAGACAAGTGATATTGTCACTGTATGGAGTTAATGTGAGACTCTAGTTAAAATTAATATTTCTAATATTTGAAATTATCTCATTCTGTCGAGTCTTATATTCACGTCTTTGTACTTTTTTTGCTTTTCGTTTTTAATCTTCATTAAAAGTCAAAGCGACAAAAAAACTAAAGCATTCAAACGGTGGAAACTAATATTTTGTTTATTACCCTTGTTAAGATGTACTACACAGAACTATATCGCGGTCGTACGTTCGACACAAAGTATGTAGTGTCGTTAATAACAACAATAATTTTGCTAGTCACCTTTTATCTACTATTCTTCTCATATCACCATTTATCCACGTCCATATCGTCGACCAAGCTTACAAATCGAGGGACGGCTAATATAACGTTCACATCATAGCAATCAACACATACTGAAACTAGAAGTATCTCTAATGCCGTCTGCGCAGAACTTCAAGCCTTTATTTCTTATTCCAAACAATTATATGAATAATGCTGTTTTTACATTTATAGCTGTTTTAAAGTACGCTGCTAACCGGCTACAACTTTTTGTTCTCATCATAGCTCGCTTTAATTTTAAAATTAAATATTTACATAAATTACTAATTGTTGCCATATGTTATTATCGAATAAGTTATGTTTCTTCGCCAATAACAAACAAATATCCAATTTACAAAATTTATTTAAAAATAAATTAACGTATCCATCGCCGTATTATCGAAAACTCTCGATTCCTGTTGTAAACTATTTTTTTATTAATTGAATGAATTACGAACCTGTAACTACTACGCGTCAATTAGCAAACCATTCAACTGGAGAAATGACCTATCGTTAAGTTTTTATCGCTGTTGATTAGAAACGCGAGCATCGTAGCAAACATGATTGAAGTCGTTACCTATTAGCGCGTTGAAAAGCAACTGTGAGCTGTCAGAAAATTTACATCGACATTTCTATTTACGTTATGAACATGATCAGTTTACTGATGCATTTTTCTTGTTTACTTGCTTGTAATTATTAAACTTAATTTAAAAATTATTTAGTAATTGTACTAAGAATGTTTACCTTCCTTAGAGTAGCGGCTAACCGCTGCTTTGTAATATATCCAATAAGAGGCAGGTTTTCGATGGAGGTAGGTTAGAAACATATTTGGATATAGTACAATAATAGCATCATCATCACTACTGCATAACAGCATTGCTTGCTTATGCTCCAGTAGTAAAAAAATATGAGATCCAAAGTATTCTAAGTGAATACGCTTCACCATTTACCGCCTTCTTTTCATTTATTTTAAAAATTAACGGGTTGTTTTTTACGTCCGAAAATTCATTACAAAAATGAGAGCCAGATAGAACGAGATGGACATAGAGCGTTCCGCGCTCGCTCTTCAATTCATGTAAAAACAAAATCATATTAAAACAATGCGCACGCGAACTCTCACTCGCGCATGTAATAATGAGTTAACTTTTTCCTCATCGCCTGAGACGCTTCGCTTGCACAACGATCAAAACTGTCTGATCTATACCCACGGTTGCGTCACCTAATAATGCTACGTGAAACAAAGAGACGAGCAATTAACTAAGTATTTGTTAAGTTTACTGCGAGTAAAAACATACGCTAAATTAGCGAGCACAGCGGCTTCCTCATAATGAGTTATTTTTGCAATTACAATACTGTACGGTCGGTAGGTTAGACGAACAAATTATAAAATTCGTTTGACTGAACCGCACTCAAGTTATTAAAATTACCGCATGTAATTTTAGTTTTTATTTAATAATGCATGCATTAATAATTTTACGACGTTTAATTTTAAAGAGCTGAGAATAGTTAATATTAAGATTGAAATTTATTTGAACATAAAAGTTAAATTGCAAATTACCGTCTTAAACTCTTGCATTAGTTTGTAATAGGTAGGCACATAAATAAACTATTTAATATAAATCATTTTATTAAAAAAAAGCAGTTAGGATATTTTTCTTAATAAAACGTGCAGTTATTAATCAAAGTTTACAATGACTATTTATATCAACCACTAATTGTACTATTCTTTATTTTTAAGAAATTTGTTTACGTTGACGATGTCGACATGACCGGTGACCGATGAATAATATTACTTCTTAAGGGGTCTCCCACTATCTGTACTTGATGGTAAGTACGTCATATTTAACCCTATTATTATTATTTTTAATACCCTTATATTAATTATTAATAGATAAATTTAATTTAGCAGAATATTTAAAAGTTTATAAATTAATAATGCAATATAACATGATTTAAAATATAATAAATATACATATGATGCCTACATATTGCACGTTATCGGATTTTTAGATATATAATTATTCTTTTATTTCTTTGGGGTTGGATAGTGTTTTTGAAAGGCCACTATTATATAAGAAAAGAGATATTTTTCTGCGATGTCCTTTTGCTGACCCTACCATACATCGTTGCACCGTCTCAGCACGATGTGGCGCGACACGATTATGTCATCGAAGCACATCGATTACCCGCGTGGGAATATGCCCGAGAGGTTAGTTTGTCAATCCCGTTAATACAGGCAATAAGCGCATACTGTGACGTCACAATCACACGGAAATCTCTACAGCCACCTTGCAAAGAGCGATTAATGACACTTATGAGATAGTTTATAGATAAGGTTTTTGGGTGCCGATCAGAATAATTTCATTTTTTCCGAACACAGAGATTTGGACCCTCATAAATTTTAAAAGAACTTTACCACGTTATATAAAAAAAAACACACAGAAGATGAATATTACCAATATGATAATCTTATGCAATGTTACCAAAATCTATATAACTCTGTTTTTAGATATAATACTATATTTAAAATATATGCTTCGATACAACCTTGAGAGAAGTAATGCATCAATCAAAATATCTGTAAATTTATAGCTTAATTTAGCATTAGATGAGTGATACTATTTTTATTATTAAATTAAGGTGGCAGGCAAATACGGCGTCTAGCTCGGTTCAATATTCAAACTCTTTTCTTGAATAATATTGTCTTGTGAGTGAAGTAAATCTAATCATGTCTACAAATACTTGTAAAAACTGTTGGTTAACCGATATTCTGCATCGGATCTCGGAAGACACTCCACGTGACGTACTTATGAAAAGTAAAACAAGGCTTTTTAAGTAAATAAATTGAAATTTAGTGTATGTACATCATCGGCATACCTAAATGTGGTCCTAATAAATTTTGCACAATTACATTATATTACTTTTTTGCAGCATGTTACATATTTTCTCCTTACATAATACTAATAAAATCACTTCAAATTTCAACGTAAAACACAAATATTTTTTTGCATTCAACGCCCAAAATAAAAATTAAGAAAAATGTCCGGAAATAAAACTGGCATGAATTTGTTAATTATAACTTAACTCAATAAATTCCTCGAAAGTTGCTTTATATTACAGCCGTTAACGACGTTTGATAATAAAGAATGACGTTTATTTTGGCGCAAACCACGATAGAAGCGTACTTTTAGAAATGACCGCACCGGATATAATGTTTTTGCATTTTAATTAAAGCGATATCAGCAGTACTAAGAATTAGCGACATGATAAGGTGATTTTGTGTCACCGAAAAATTTAAATAGTGTATTTTTAAACGGATCGCTCACTCTTAACGCATAGAGCTATATTTTTGATATATTTTGCTATCTGTTCTTGTCTGTAGAACAATTGCCGCTTTAATTTTCCCTTTACTCTTTTACCTACTTTAGATACTTATTGTATATGACATCTACCTTTTCTTCTTGTAACTTTCTGCGCTTCTCTTACCTTGTATTAATAGAATAGCTTTCCTCCAATAATGTTTTTTATAAGGTGTAGTGACGTCTTAAGTGACATTTCATCACATCTTTTATTGTCTTGAGCATAATAGATGAACAGACACACAGCCGCATATGGTTACTGCAGATTTGATGTTTTTCTAAAATATATAAACTTTAAAAATTTTAAGTATTCGTAATAACAAAACATAAATAACAATTTAACCCTTGGTAACGTGTAATCAAAATAAAACAAAAAACCTGCATTTATTATATTTGTAGCTTTCTATTAGGTTAATCTATATCCTAACTTTTATTATTCTATATATTACTAACTCATAGTTTTTTGTTGTAAAAATACTAGCATTGTAATTAAAGTGGTCAGATCAAACAATTAGACTTCTAAAGCGTCGAGTGCCGTCGGATACCGTGAAATGACTGGCCGATACACCAGTAAATGTTGCAGTTTTTATGTATATATTCGACATAGCTGCTGATGTATCTGTAAAGTACAGGTGCAAACGAATGATTGCTTATCGTATATATTAAGAAAGTGTCGTATATATATCGTAATACATTAAGAAGCGGTTCATTCTAAAAATACATTATGACGCAGTACCTACCTTGTAATCAAAAATAATAGTTTATTATTTAGTATAAACCTTACTCTTTCTTAACATAAATATTGTATTGGTAGAAAAAAGTCAGACACAAATCATTTACAATGTACCAATTATAAAACTAAGGATTAAAGGACTTTGAAACGTGCATCTTCAACTTTGTATAACGATTTTATTCATTTCGAAAACCAGTTCCATCTCATTTATATAATAAGTAAACGATTGTGTATATTAGGACTTACTCGCAAATTCACTACATTTTCAATTAATATTTAAGAAGTATTGTATTCGTCAGTAACTAAATAGCATGCGATCAATGACGCATGTGAGCGTGAAATAAAAACTAAAAGACTTGAGTATTGCGTTAGTTATCAAGTCTTTTTAAACGTTCATGTATTTGGCTCTTAAATAATTTTTCATAGATGCATTGTTTAACACTAGATTTACTGACACATTTTTATGATTTTCTTTTCGTATTTGTATTAGTTTTGTGCATTATTACATTCATACTTTACCTGTTTCGCAATTAAATATATAGAACAATGTCGCCATAGGCGGTACAAATAAAAATATCAAATGCATATCAGTATACGTAACTTTTTATATTTGGTCGTCCAGTCAAAATAACTGGTCCGGTAAATCTACTGTTAAAAATTTAATTGATTATGTACATTTTGATGGCAAATTTATATTGTTGTCCTTTTTTATTCAATGCGACGGATAGGTATTTTTAATTCCTTGTTTATCATGTATCTTAAAGAATGATCTGATTTTAATTATTACTTTTTTGTTAAATATCAAACTTTAAGATGAAAAATTAAGTAATTTTACATTTTTATATTTAGGCTTTTTTCAACCTTTTAATCATCAATTTTGTTAAAATACGTTTGTTAAAATCGTAATGTTGAACTACGTAAAGCTAATTTCTACACTTATTAAAATAATATTTATCCGAATATAACGAGATATTAGTCAAAGAGTAAATTCAGAATCTTTGGATTACATTTGAATAATGTTAACAACGTCCAGTGTCAACTATGATTAGTTATTACCTATTACTGTACCATAGACATTTTCATGTATTTAAAAAAATAATGTCAATCTCGATTTCGATTTTCGAAATAACTAAATGAAAGTAATTATAATGTACAGAGTTAATTCTTGAAGCGATTAGTAACAATTTTATAATATATTCCATTAAATGTCAAATAAAAATCAAGTCTTTAACGACTTTTTTTTAAATAGTTATTTTAATTACAAGTTTAAAATTACAGAAAATTCAAGTTGGTATGACAAATTGAAAGTTGAAAATATGAAATCGTGTGAGCTAAGTGACGGTATTTTCGTGGAACAAACAAGCAATGTACTTTTAATTGTACCGAAGTCGTTGTACTGTGACCCGGGGTAATAGCGGCACTCAATGCAATATTTTTTGCGATCGCCCATTAGTAATGTTTACGAGGCGCGGTGAACATCGTCGCTCGCACGATACAGAATTAAGTGTTTTAATGGGTTTCCTGATTGTTTCTTTAATTAATTTCCGTTGAACGTTGAATGGAGATCAGTTCAACGTTATTAAAGTCGCTTACTGATTAGAAAATACAGATATTTTTATCATTGTCCTCAGTCAATTGTGAGTACTTGATTTCAACTTATTTTTAAAATTATTAATAACGTTGTTGTAAAACCTAGGGTTTCGTTTATTATTGTGTATACCTCTAATTTTTTCCTCAATAAATCATCTCATGTTTGTAACAAAAAATAACTTTTGCAACCAACAAAATTGATTAAGCTAAACTGGGATGTGAAAATCTATTATGCACATGTTCTGTAAAGAAATATTTATTAAATTTTTGGTGTTCGAACGATAGTGTGTATCTACGCGTATATTTAGTTTTATGTGTTGTGATTTCAACATGGCTCAAAAATACGTATACACAATTCCCATATTTATTGATCAGATTATCATTGAACTCTTATCGTATGTTATAGAGTATAAAAGTAGAAAAAAGTGTTTTATAAGTATCTATTTTCAGTAATTTGTATTATTTTCATTCATAAGGTCTTTGCCACAAACAGTAATTTAGTTTTAAATTTGTAATTTAATTACTAAGTTTTATGATATTATATAATTTAAAAATAGGATAAACATTGACATAAAACAGATATGGATTCGGTCTGTTAAAAATTTGTTTCAATAATGTTTTTATAATATAGACGATGCTAGTCAATTATTGTTTTGTGTACTTATTTAAAAATAATCTTATATATGATATCCACTTTCTTTATAATTTTTAATGGAATTTACAACCTATTGTTTTTTTTACAGACTATTTGCGAATCTTAATTTTGGATGTGTAGAGAAACAACGCAAATATGTAATAATTGTTAACGTAATAACAAAAAAAAAACAATAATATTTTTGATCATAAGCTTTTATTGGTTATATACAACCGACCATAATAATAAATAAATCAATTCGATGAATCAATCTTTCGTTTTTAATTTGAACGATACCCTATTTTTTGTTTCAAAAAATAATAATTTATAGGTTTTTTAAAATATCTTTGTGAGAAGATTTATCATATTATAACTTGTTAAATATATAAATTATTATCGGATTTTAAATTCTCGATTTTAAGAATCTCTTGTCACTTACATGGCTATTGATAATAACTTAAAACAAAATGTATATACATTACTTATTTTATTAAGCATACTAATATTACCTTTGTAGATATATATTATTAATCAGCCTCAAATAATTTCAACTCTTAGTGTACATTAGAGTGATTGAAATGATGTTTCAATCACTCTAATGTACGTATATGTATGTGTTCATTGGAGTAAGATGTAATTGTAAAGGATATTAAAAAAACATTGAATATTAATCAGTAGTCAGCTACATTGCAAAAAATAGAGTCAATATGTTAAATAGACATGTAATTGACATAGACTACTTAGTAATATTTGCTTATTTATTTATAACAAATTGGCGTTCTTTTACTAAGACCAAGAGTAGAAAGTAATTATAGATAACCTGTAAGTTTTATTAAATTATAGGATATCTAAATTTTTTCCGAAGATCACACATTAGAAGCATGTTGATGTTAATTTTAGTAACAATAAGGTAATAATTGCGAAGCATGGGTTATTTTTTACAATGTTATATATGTTTAATGAAGCAATAATGAATATGTCAATTGGAAAAGTTCGTTAAATATCACCATTCGAATCGTACAACATTTACCAATTTTTTTTTCTACTAATAATTGTGTCAATCATGTATTATTTTATCATTAATGTGATAGTGGGCAAAAATGTGTTTAAATGTAGGTACAGATTCGTTAAAAATATCAGATAAAATGTAGCAGATCGTCTGTACGATGGCCTCGATTTGATCTGTTTCGAACCTACTACGAGTGTATAGCCGCCAACTTTCAGTAAAATGCCATCGTAAAGCGCGATATCCCGCTGCGAGAACACTTTATTTTCCTATAAAAGCGTTTTATCCACGTATAAAAGCTTAAATCCGCGCGGAGCTTTCTCCCGGCGGCGAGTCGGCAAAAAGAGCATTAGCGCGTCCCTCGGCAACATGGCAGCGGCACGCCCCGAGGAAGCGCGCCGCCCGTTGGCTGCGGCCGCCCTCGGCCCGCCTCCGGGCGCCGCGCCGCGCCGCACTCAGTCCTCGCCTGCTGCTCGTGCGGGCCGCCTGTGTTCAAAGAACTTTGCCGTGCCGCGAACCGATGGTGTGTGAACTTTGGTGAACGAGTGCCTATCAAACGCTGATAACTGTGGAGTTAGACGCTCGGGATCGTATCACTGTTGGGATCTCTTTTGGCAACGAGGTGATGTGGCGAGTGCGGTGACGGGCGAGGGCGTCGAGCTGGGTGCCAGCGAGGTGGTAGGCGCGGCGCGGTCGTGGCGCGCGCGTGCGCTGGATGCGGTAGGGGCAGGCGCAGGCGCTGGGGCGGCGGGCCCGCGCGGCGCCGTGGCGATGACGGTACAGCGCGACGAGCGCGACGCGCGCGCGCCGCGCACCCGGTTCATGATTACGGATATCCTGGACGCGGCGCCGAGGGATCTCAGCGCGCACCGCGACTCGGACTCCGACCGCTCGGCCACCGATTCCCCAGGTGAGTTTTTCGGATTTTCTAGTAGTGTGATATTCTATTAAGGTACTCTTGGAGATTTCCTGTTTATAACGTAGACTTTTAAACACAAAAATAGTTTAAGTACAGCGGTCATGTTAAAAATTTAAAATTAAAAAATTAGATGGCACACTAATTTACCAGATAGATCTCCAATACTACTCTTTTTTATCTTTATTACATTCGATCACTTTCGTTTATGTGGATCACGCCGATTTAAGTACAACGTAATGTAAATATAAAAAAAACATTTTCTTTTATTCGTTTAAATTGAACACATTAAGCTTAGTGTGAATAAACCTATATGATGTAGATTAATCAGAGAAAACTTTAGTTTTTCAATGCACGACCGCTACTTCATAGAAAAGACATCAACGAAAGACTATATATATATATACCTTTAGCGGGATGTGCCTTTTACAAGTATTCATTTTTAATACACACACTGCAACTGTCCATGTTGTGTACAGTATAAATTCTGCACATCAAAATACATGTCATGTATTATTTTTCGCATAATAAAAATATTTACGTTTTTAGTTATTTTTTATATATTAGTCGGAAATGAATAAAATAATTTGTTGTTATAAAAAAATCCTTACATATGAATCAAAAGCAACAATAGTACCTTAACACTTCACTTTTAGATCTATTAAATAAATTATAAAATATCTTTCATCGAGGCTAATTCATCATAAATGGCTAATTAAAATCGCGACACTAAGAGATTATAATTTTTACGGAAGTATTTTTATAGAGCCTCTATGTTTGTTTTGGTATGTGAAAATTACGACAATCTAGCATTAAGACATGGTGTTTATGTGGTCATTAAATTTAATGTAATTGACAGATACGGAAAACATTAAGAAATAAATTTATATGCTTACCCTTTCTGTCGAATGAGCGTAATGTTTATATTTAAAATCGTGGGCGAATTTACATGTGCACATTTGTTAATACAAGAATGACATTGCATTATCACGATGACACAAACCTGTTCTTGTATTGTTTTATTTTTCCACCTAGCGTGGGTCAAGTATCGTCAGGTTTAGTCACCATGCTGCAGATTACAGCGCCTTCATTGCGAGACGGCGATTCTGTTGTAGATCACTTCAATTCTGTTTAAACCATTCATATTGTATGTCAAATGTACATTTCTCAAAATATAATTGTTTAATAAATTGAATTATGCAGCAAAATTATAACTAAAGATTTTATTCATATGGAGAAATATGAAAAAGTACAAAATAAGGTTGAAATTAGTTGTAGGTATATTAAATAATGTTACATAGTATATTGCAATAAAAAGGTGCTGTATATCAAATTCTACTTTTATCTTAGCGGTGAATAGATATGGAAGTAAATGATATCATTGAACGCGTAAGAAAAGGAACGCCTGGTTAGGTAACAATTTCGGTGAGCCTTAAAAAAATGTTAAACGTCGACGGTAACTCATTAATCCCATGGACGGAGCATATACAAGCATAGCATAATTATAATTTATTAATTTAAAGCCGAATGTAATTACGTTAATTATAATTAATTCCTTTTTTTAATTAATTCAATCTGGGAACTAATTACAGTATCTTAGACAAATGCTCTTTATCAAGATTAAATTTACAAGAAATATGTTTAGCATGCTTAAGGATGCGTTTAATTTACACATAATATTTTTGAAAAAATTCCTTTCATTGCGCCCTATTCTACGCTAATTATTTAATTTTAATAAATTATTTACAAGGAAGTTACCGGCTATGGATATCTATGTATTTTTTTTATCAAATAATCTATTAAATTAAAAAAGAAATACTGTCGCGTGCACCGCTCAAACATGATATGAAATAATATTGTGAAACAAATATCAAATGTCTATTAGTGGCATCTATAGAACCGAACATCGCACCTATGATTTCTGCTGAACGTACACACAAGTTACAGTAGTCAAAGAGTTAAATTACCGTTAACGTACTTATTATTTAGATTAGAACACAAATACTTAAAAAAGCAGTTAGAGAGTTAATTTAATTTAAATAAATTTGAATTAACAGTGTGAAATAATATGAGTGTTTGAGCTGCGATCGCATTAGCCTGTCTCGATTTAATAGACAAGCCGATAAACCCTTGGCGTTAAATAAATTAAATAATAAAACGTATAATGGACGCGATAAATACAACCCGTTCTAACACTCCGGGTCGAGATAAGTAAGCCCTTATAAAACGGGCCAAATTAATCCTGGCTGAAAGGAATGCCCGAGGGAGGAGTGAAAAAAAATGACGTCGTAATTACCTTTTTGTCAATCGCTAAGTTAAGTTATCGTGATTTTAATATTTTACTAATTCATTGATATACGCAGTTCCAATTTATAGCCAGTTATTAATACATTCGTCAACATAAATATATTTTTATCCCTCGATCAATAAAAAAAGAGGTTATATGGATAAAATGTGTAACTGAGCAGCTTCGTATCTGTAGTATGTAATTCTAGAATTTAATGATCTTTGATCTAGTTTTTTTTTTTAATTTAAAATTGCTTTGGAAAGTTGAAAAGTGATCGAAAATTCTTTTCGCAGATATTTACTTTTTTTTCATTATTTTTTTTCAATTTGATCATATAATAATTAAATACTTATGTGTATGATTAATTATATATTATATTAATGTTAAATAATAATTTTAAAAAGTGAGTCCTAAAGTACAAAAAAATCAACACCGAGCGTTTAATTTGAATAAGAACGCCTCTGCTGAACAGTATTTCTTAGCTATATACGTTATCTTATGATTTAACCTCCCAATTACTGGTTGGTACATCCGCTGTCGGCAATTAGCCGTCTACATGCAACCGTAAATGCGGACCTGAGTTCTAATTTGAAAAAAAAAATCCACTTACGGGGAATGTGAAAAATATAACATTTATAACAATTAAACGTCATACAAAACATAGCAGGAGATTAAACAATGTATTTAATACTACACAATTACAGCGCAAAGGTCGCACAATCATATCGATTAATTGGCGGATGTAAAACAAAAAAAAAATGCAGATTAGTACCGTGAGATGTTAGGACTTCACAAACCTTTACTCGCTGAAGTTCTTACCTTAAAATTGTAGAATATACTTTTTATTACATATAATTATATTCATAGTTTGTGGAACGCTTCTGTGGCGTATATTGTTTTAGCGGGAAAAAATATTGTTTCAATATACCGACAATGATTAGGAGATCTACTTTAATGCGATAAAAAATTTATTGTACAATCTAACTTTACGGATTGCCATTTATATACCAAAAGTCAGACAAAAAAGTGAGTGTATATTTGGGAAAAAACCTAAGTTATTACGGAATTATGGATAATATCGTTTACCATCGATCAGATAAGAAGAATAAATTCTTAGCGTTATTTACATCTAAGTGAATTACACACTAAAGACTACCTACCACTCTCTGGAAATAAATATTTATTTAATCCTAATAACTTTTCAGCGTAGTTTATTTTGTATTAGTTTAATTATAATTGAATAATTCTTGACAAAAGTTATGACACTTTTAACATATTAGAAAAAAAGGCTAACTTTTTTATTTTGCTTAAAGTAAAAAAATAAAAAGGTTAAAGATTAGTAAATCTAGTAAAGTCCGTACTAGGAAATATTTTCCATCATCTTTGTCATTCGCTTATACTACCCGTTAATCGCTGCCACTGTCTCGTTATACGAAACGTCAAGCCTAACCTCAAAAACGTGCGAACGAGCGATTGCTTCACTAAGCTGCTTAGCATCTTGCACGGGTCTCATTATTCAGTCATTTGAACTTCAACTCTACCAATATAAACGTACAGTTAATGTTCGATTATTTAAAAAACGCTGCGTGACTTTTGGCATCGCTATAAAGACGAGAGGAAGGTGACAATTCTTTCCTCGCTTCGGGTCGATAATATCAAAAGTTTTTACTGTGACAATAAATAGATTATCATTGATATAAATAGGGCAAATCTGAGTTCTCCCATAATACGGATCGCGTTCGCAGCTTTATGTCGCATTTGACAGGCGATGTGAGCTGTGAAATTGGGTTCGATTTAAAATATAAAGGTTCGTCTCAAGACTTTTGTGTTTTTTTTTGAGGGGGATTATTTACACTCTGTTTAGTTGTACTAATGTTGAGACTGTCAAACCACCGGTTCAATCGCGTTGATATTTTAACTTATTTAGTCGGTTAAATAGATTACAATATGTACGTAATAAATTTGTATTAATTCAATTTGACGGTTAAGAATTTATATAAGACTAGCTGCTATAAAGGCAACATAATTCATCAACAGATTAATTAATTTCAGTTATAAAATTGGTTGCCGCTATAAAAAACAACGTTGTTTAAATATAATTAAACAGATGTTCGTACCTTATAAATCACATGGACCTACCTAATTTTGTATGCAAATGTGTGAAATGACAATTGTTATTTAAAGCCTATGTCATATCACGTCGCTTATACCGTGACGGTGTCTATCAAGAATATCAATCGTGTGCATTGAATTTTGTATCCGCTATGGAAATCTTATTGACCGATGATTACATAGAAAGTGTCAACATCTATATTTGTCACTTGTTATCATGAAAAATAATATAGGTTTTCATTATACGTTTTAAGCAAATATGAAGCAGTGTTCCGTGAGTTTGTGAAAAGGATTTTCTTAATTTAATTTACGTTCGCCTAGCGGCGATGAAGGAAAAACCCTTGATCACAAGTGTTTTCTTTAATCTGCAACAATAGTAATAAATGTCTTAGGTACATAAGATTTAATAAAGGAGGTTCTTCGTTTGAAGCCGATCTGTTTCTGCACTAATTCTTTGTTATGGCCACTGTAAATATTTATATTTGAAAGGAAAATGGAAAACGTACATTTTGAAGTGAATTTTTAACGATGGATACTTTGTGATTTTAATGGTTGACGAACATTTAAAAATATATTAATACATTAATAAATATATTAATTACACTAATGATGGGAAAATCCAAAACATTGATCTACATCTGTTGATAATTTCTGATAGAACATTTATTTCTTTTATGGCTAAAAACCATAAATTTTACATTTTTCTACTTTTTGGTAAAAACAACTTATATGAAATTGATTATTCAAAAATATTAGAATTCATATAAATTGAATTTTTAGTGCTACTCTGCTTAATGGCAAATTGTTGGATTTCAAATTTGTATACCTTTAATAAAGTCATGTTATTTAAGGATATAGAACTACCATAAAGCGGTATCAAGTTTCAATATTTATATAACCATTCAACATTTATTATTCTGTGATATTATTGTATTAAACCTATTTTATTTTTATCGTACAAAACATCTAAACTTTTCAATTTATTATATTAAGAAAATTATAATTAAGTTTTTATTCTGTGGTTTATATCTTTTGTTATTTCAAATTTTTCATACGTAAAACAGAATTAATGATATGCTATTAAAAAAAAACTGCTTTAGTAAAATATATAAAACTTTATAAATGGTTAAATATAAAGCTTTTATATCATGTGAACGTAGCGTGTAATAGGTTCCAGGTGTCCGTTTGATCGGATAGTAGGAAAATATCGGAAAACGCATAATTTTTCATCCGATTACACATCGATGTACAGAATTGCGGCTGCCATCGTTTTTCTTTCGATTTGCTTTACGATGCTCAGTAATGTGTGTGTACAGTATACGATGTTATGATTTCGATAAAAATTCTTTGATATAAAAAGACATCATGTATTTTTATAAAAAATAATAGAATAACGTCAGGATAACAAGATAAAGGTGATGAAGTCCAAAGAATTTCAAATAGTAAACAAATTAAAAAGTTTATTATGAGACGCCCTCAACGAAATTGAAAAGAGAGACCGTTTGAACGCGCCCTCATTTGTTGAGAAATAAATAAGTATCTGTTTAATTTTATAAAATATAAAATAAAATAGCAGCATATGTATACTTGTCAATTTTAACATTAATATAGACTATACTAAAGTTGAAATATACTTAATATCTGTAATCACCTTTCATATTAATTAATAGAAAATATTTTTCACACTCTGGCGTAAAGCTGTTTATCAAAAACGTTTAAATAAATAATTTTAATGTGTGTTAGAACTTTATACGGCGTGGATCGAACTTGGCTTGAAATAATATCTACTTTAGAAGGGCAACCGTGCGAGACCTCAATAAATTTAAAACGCCGTTTATTTTTTCCTCTCGTTATTTAATATGCATTACAACTTCTCATAGTTACAACACACTTAGAAAAATGCTAATAGCATTGAGAGTTTATAGTCGATATTTATATTCTTGAACTATTGCCGATACTCTGTTATACCTAACGTGTAAGGTGGGCTCGATCTGTACAAAGATTTTTACGATGTTGTTTCAATGCGTGTCAGTACTACTGCATATCAACTAGCAACGTAGTAAAACATGCCGTGACATACACGATCTCGCGTTGCGGTCATCTCGTTGCCACTACGATTATGCATCGATTAATTAATTCCTAAGCCACTGCACTGTAAAGCAACCTTTGTAATAATTAAGCAAATTGTATAAACGCCATTACATTGTTACTTCCTAACTCAAAGCTAGGCTAATTGCAAAATGTATTGCGAACTTGCCACGGTAGTTGTAATCGGTAATTATGGCTTATAGGAAATCTAATTAACAATTCTAGGAAGATCGTTTTACTTTTTGGATTGTTAAAAAGAAACAAGTTCACGTGAATCCTAAGCATGGAAGTTTGATATAGGGCCTGTTAACATTCCTACTTCCCATAATTGCTTCGGAAATGATAAAGAACATATAAAGTGTACATAACGGTGTTCGTATGACTTGTATGTTTAACTACATAAATGAACAAGTCAGCCGGCTTTAGAACCCGAGATCATTCCTTCGTAATTTATAACCATAACGATTTCATCGTTTCATAATTACAAAAAAAAAATGTTTTACTTAAACATAAAATTAAAAGTAAATATTACCTACTAAATCGGAATTACCGTGCAACGTAGTTGTAAAGTTCACGCAAAGATCTTCATGGATCATGTAGTAAACTGCTTATTAGTTTTTATTTTTCGATCAAAAATAGAAGTGGTTAATGATATAAAGGAAATAAAAGAGTATAAATAATAAAGGTTATCTATGTCTAGTAATTTTTTGATCTTGTTACCACCTATCAAGAGTAAAATTTAAAAGTACTAGACAATAACAATTTTATCTTATTGATGTAATAAACAATTTGCTAATAAATGCCTGTTACCTCTTAGAATTCTTATGCGTATCAAATTAAAGCATTTGTGTCACCTTGCGCTTTATAAATGTTCTTTCTCTTAGATATTATTAGTTTCAAGGTAAATCTGCGGCCCAATTACGTATTTAATATTGTATATACATAGTTGTGTAATAAAGTATTTAACAAGATATTAATCACATGATACGGAACATAAAATTAGTGTTGTAATACTGACAATTATATAAATTTAAAATTAAATTATTTTATTACAAACTTATTATTAACCGTCTAAACAAAAGGTTCTCAATTCGATATTTTTTTTATGTATTACCACGCGTGTGTTTTTATTGCTGTATTATTTTGGAAAGAGTACAGTTCGAAGTTGGTCTCGTATAAATAAAAAAAAAAAACATTCCTCTACATGTAGATATAAGGGTGGGAAAAATTCTAAGCGTAGATTTTAACATGTTTGATTCGGTTGAACCTGTTGACTTTCTCCGATTTTGATTATTCTTTTTAATTAAAGAGTATAATAGAGTATAGTATAGGCTCAACGTTCATGGCCTAAATATTAAAAAAAAACTTAACCCTATGGGAGGGAAAATAGAAAATATAGATTTGCACACGTTTAGTGGCGTGCCTGGAGGACAAGCCCGAGCACTTATATACGCATCTATTTAAAAAAATTAATACGTGAGGTGATTTTTTTAATATTTTTTTTTAATTTTGTCGCGTTTAAACTCTGTAGCATTTATTCGTATTACTGCACTATATTTCTTACATGGGATATGCCCGACTTTCGGGTGTATATGTATGGCAGTATTGCACACGTTCTTAATTTTTTTTCAATCTTTTGTGTTGCAGTTTCTATGTATCATCGGTTCTAATTTTAGTTAAAAGGCACTTTTTAGGTTTTATTTAATAATTTTACTGTTGATTTACTATCTCAGAATATTTTTTTCAACGTACATTTAAATCTTCAACGTTAGGATTATTACTATTTCCAAAAAAATATCTAGGTATACCAATTATTTTTTTTTACAATAGTACTTATAGAATTTTATCACAATTTAATTCCTTAATTAATGTAGAATTACTTAGTGGCTGCAAAGTTTTAAACACATACAATTAAGTTGTACAATGTTTCGAAAAATAAGAGATTAATTAAATATCTTGTAAATGTTGTAATTTTATTACTGTTTTTGTATAAATTCTAACACGGTTTAATTTATTCCGAACGATTGATTTTTTTTTCTATTTTACCTATTTACCTAAGTGGCCTTAATCGAAACAGATTAATTCTTGTATGGATTGGAGTGTTTATTGATCAATTAAATATTCTTAGAATCAATCATGCGGTCGTACAGGGTAACTTCAATTAACGGATTAACTTATCTGGCCAGAGCGTGCGTCCTTCGCGATGTTATAGTGACGGACGGACGAGGCCGTTTACGTGTGATTTCAATTATAATCACATTTATTAGCAAACGTTTGTGTATTTTTATATAGCTTTAGGTGTACCTGTCACGACGCACGCGTTTATTTCTGACTTTTGATGTGATCTGATTTGCTCAAATGCCCAGAGGTGTGCTTCACTTCAAAAGAATGAACAGATTATTGTTTCCCCATGCAAACTTGTCCCCGATTTACACACCTTTTACGTTTCTTGACAAAAAGTAGCCAAGTGTCGATTCAAAATTGATTTAGTGGTTTATATGTGAAAACCTAGTTGACAAACTTTTTAATTTTTAGTATTATTTTAGTATGATATAATGGTTTATTTAATGTGTGAAATTTAATGAATTCAGGAATTGATCACGGATAGAAGGTTATGACGGTTGTTTCGTATCTAAACTTTAAGCAATATAATATTTTTGCTCGACTGCAGTTATATTTGCATTACACACAAACATTACTTTGTTTTATAACTTAAGACAATAGTTTTATCAGTTTTTTTCTTTTTTTTTAATTGTTTGAACAATGGGTTGAATCTCTTACAAAGTAAACAAATAATCATTTCCCTGTTAAAAGAACAACGTTTATTTATGTAATATTGCATAAAATTCCATCAAACGATTATGTGGCACATTAGTATAGCCACTGTATAAATTATATTAACTATAGGTAAGTACAATAGAAGTGAGATATTTATGTTAACGGTTATCTATAAATGAATTGCGTTATTAGATTCCATATAATCTATAACCAATCAACACGAGAAGAAAATAAATACCATATAGGGCTTTGGTCGAGTTGATCATCATACTAACACAAATACATATTAAATCAGTATCAATTGTATTTAAATCCAAAAGTAATCTAAAATTTGTACAATAAATAGAGTCTTATTTATAAAATGTTCCTCTAAAACTTTATTGTAAAGAACCTGTGCTTCGAGGCACTATTTATTTTCTGTTACTTCCCATGATAAGAGCGTCTATAAATTCTAAAAATCTTAATTTCATAGATACGACCAAGTAATGGTCGAGTAAAATTTGAATGGAACTTACAGCTTCATTGAATATAGCTGATATAAGTCCGATTCGTTAAACTTTTATTGGAGATTCATGTTTATATAATTCTTTCTTTTTCATCACAACCGATTACAGAAATGTCATTAGGGGCCGGCGTTAGTAGTTTTTTTTATGTTCGTAGTTCAGTGGCTTTTTGTTCGGCTTATAAAATAACTTTGTATTCATTTATTTCGTACCATGAAAACTATCAGCCATGAATAATTAAATAACAATTATTTCAATATTTGTGTTATTAAATAATTCAATGAAATGCAGTACTTCCTTCATCCATAATGAATTTTACGTAAAGTGCTTGAACTTTTATTTACACTCTACAGTTTCAAAATTCAGTCAATAAGTTAAATGTTGAGTCAGTAAGTTTAAGGGTTGCGGTAGTTAGCAACGTTTGCACACTTAGGTACATTATTGCCCACTAATGATAATAATTTTCACGGTCGAGTAAACGCAGTCGTCGGTTGGGCCTTATTACAATAAATTAATGGCGGCAGTGCCCTAATGGACCTCGTTCGTAATTATACTCGATGTTACAAACTGCTAAAGGGACGTTAAAAAAATCATCAAGTCGTGTTGCCTGAGCAATTTGCAGTCAAGGTTGTTCGCAAGTCGTTTGAGTACGCGGAGGTATTTTTTCATATTTATATTTTTGTCGATAGTTATGAGGAAGTCTGTTCCTGTCTATTGATCGGTTGTTGGGTTAATAAAATTGTCTAATATTAGTACTAAGTTTTTGGTTGTTTCTAAGACTCATAGTCGTAGGGTTTAAGAATCTCTTTCTATAAGTAATGTTGTATATTATTAATAGAAATTATAAATTATTTACACTGTACTTTACCCTTTTACACGATTTTTTAATTATGTTCGTTTCCTTTTTTTCAGAAAAATGGAATATAACTTGACATTAATAATATCTGTTTATAGAAATTTCGTGGTTTTCAGCTTCACCGCGAACGCTATCACGAAGGCTCTTATTAGACAATCTAAAAATGTGTATTTGATAACATACGATTGAATGAAAACAGTTCGTTAGTATCAGTATGTTCTGTTTTAAATATTCGACCCCTCACAGACTAAATATAACTCGATCCACATAAATGCGTGACAAAAATGTG
>DWQX01000262.1:0-50518 GCA_018245475.1 Pharmacophagus antenor | reverse complement strand
CATGCCCCCCCCCCCGTCTTTTCCCCCTTCCACACAAAGAGTAGAATTTAGAAAACCCCTTTCTCAGGGTATACCTTCACATCGCAGGCTGTGCATTGACGTATACATCGATCAGTCAGTAAGGACTTTGAATTGTATATATGTTTAAACATCTAATGTAACCGTTAATGTAATTATTAAAGTCGTGCTTACGATGACCAATTCTGACAATACGACGCTGAATAACAGGAGCTTTCCTATACGCCTCCCTATTTTACATCGCATTTTTATAAAAATACGTGATAGCGACGACTGATGGGGAGTATTAGTAATTTACCACTTCGGTTAAGAAAAAACATTTATTTTTAAGATACTTTCAAAATGTTTTAACTATAACATAATAATATATACCTAATGTACCTTTAAAAATTATTTTAATTTTAATTATAATTAATAAATAATTAAAAAAATTCTTTCCTTTTGTTTGATACATCAAACAAATAAAACACTATTTCACTTAGCAAAGTTTTACAATGCAAGTTAAGCAATGTACCTGCAAGATACATTCTTAAATAATCAGAAAAGCAAAATGTATTTGAGTCTAGAAAACACGTTGAAGATTAAGGTAAGCCAAAGTGACAAGTAAAGAATGTTAATGGTTAAATGATATAAATAAAGCAAAATGGCACTTCCTTCAATTGATGTATTTTCATGTTAAAATAAATGAGTGTTACTCGGTTTTAATATTTCAATTCTGATGCCCTTTGCCTAAATTTTGTTTGTTACTGAACGAGATTTGATTATTAACATTTCGATAACTTAAACTCAATAACTTAACACATAGGATTTATAACAAATGTATGAATCTGTGATTTTGCATAATCAATTAATTTAAATTGTATTCTAGCCATTTAAAATTCAGTTAGATGTAATCTACAATGTCAACTGTGTCATACCTCATCTTTAGATTCCGATAGCTATCTAAGGAACTATAAAAATGTAAATTACCTCATTATAATAAACAAAACTCAACCATTTAGCATTATCCTCAAGATGCGCAATGTTTGGCATCCTCTCATTCTTTGCTAAGAGACGACGGTATTGACATGCGCCGCACAACACGCGCGTTCCTTTTTTATGATTTATTCAAACGTTACAAAACTTGATTTACGCGCGGAAATATATTGTGACAGTGACGTAACAACAATGAGTTATAACCGTTCGGAGTCCGCTTTGACGACACTAGTGACAAATATTCTTAGTGCAAACATTACCAATTATACTACCAGTAGTGATGTGACACAAGCACAATTGTTTGATTTGTACGAAGCATACAGAACCAAGGAGAGAGAGACGCTAAGCGCCTATAGATCCGTCGCTTATGTCTTCGGTGCTATTATATTCCTCAGTAACCTGACAGTCGTCGTGTCTAGCGGCCTCATAATTAAAAAAGGTTAATATGTTCAATAAACTTGCTTTCATTCATTACTTAAGTATATGTATAAATATTATGAAGATTCTATGCACGATATTAATCTTAGCAATCATGGGCAAAAAATCAAAGACATTGCATTTTCTAAATATTCATTTATGAAATTGTCTTTTATAGACGTAACATACCTCATAGGGTTCATTAATACAAACATAAAGTATTAATGTTTATGATTAATGACATTATGTTATACATCGAAAGTCGCCAAATCTTTTCTTAAAAATTCCGGTTAAAACGCCGACTTGAAGTTATTATGTAGTAATTGTAGTTCACGTTTCTTAGTTATTTTACTTTATAAATGTAAATAAATGTAATATAAACATGTAAAGAATAATGTAATTAAATTATCAAAGTAATAATACAATTTTAATAAATCAAGTGTCTATTCTTATATTAATATCGCACCATTTTTCTTACTTCTTTTTAATTATTGATTTACTGAACTGATTGTCATGTTAAGCATTTTAACGTATTTGTAACAATGTCTACATTTTCGTTTACATTTGTTCGTGCTTGTAAAATAAGAACATTCGGTACTGTTTTTTTTTCCCGTATTACGTGTTTTTACCTTGAATACCTTAGGAACTATTTATCTTGCTTTTTTGGAAGTGTAACTATTACATTCAATTCAAAAAACTGCTAAAGGGGAAATCCTTAAAAGAAACTAGGAAGTCATTTTGAATGGTCTGCGACAAATAATGTAATACTTGATATAAATATGTATAGTCGACTTTGCCTGCCTCCGTGATGTAGTAGTCTATCGTGTATTGTGTAACACGGCGGACCTGGATTCAATTCCGGGGCCATATGAGTAGAGATTGGTGGTACGATTTTTTCGATCCTAGTTGACTAGCTACTTCTGCTTTTGGTGCCTCTCAAACTACTGAAGGTTGGCCATCATTATCCGAAACATGTCCTAGTGTAGTCTAAAAAGTTCTTCCATAGACTAGCTGCCAATCTCAGTACCAATCTGCCGCCATAGCAGCGATGATGTGTTCCGACAGTCATACGTGTGAGAGCTAGATTATTCTGGACAAGTTTGGTTCATCACGGCATCTACGGCTTCGTTGTCACTTAACAACATCAATCAATTCAGTTCAACTGTCAGCCCATTGCCGCTAAAAAATTGAATTCATTTAAATTGTCAATGAATGTAATTTATTTTAACTGCGAATCCGTAATTTGTGTAGTGTAATATTTAGGGTAACGAAACTTAACATTGTCTCAAGGCAACGATCGCGATGAGACTAGCCGGCGCCTCATTTTTATGGACGGGCGTATCACTCACCATCTGGTTAACGTCTTACCCGTCGCGTCGCTTCGTTATCGAATAAAATAATACATTATAGAACTACCAAACGATACAGTTCGAAACTGTATCATTTTTAACGCCGGGATACGTGATTAATGGACGTGATTATGTGTAATTTATCTAAATATTAAACCTTTTTCGTAAAAAAAATGTTATTGATTCTGCTTCAAAAACTTCAATACGTTTATATTACTTGACTAACCAGAAATTAAACAGTTATATTATGCGTAGATATTGAACGCCGTTGAGTCGGACTGGCCTGATGGTCGTAGAAGGCGACAAAATGAGTTTTACAATATTAAAGATATCTTAATAAACCACTAAGTGTGCCTGAAAATGATTGCAAACATGAATTGATCTATTGTTTCCCGTACCACAGAAAGGTTGCCAGAGAGGGCTACGGTCTTTCTTACAATGTGCTTAGACGCAGTGCAAATGGGCATTCGTATGTTCGTCGGAGAACCTGGGGCCGCTTGCAACGCACTGAGAATAAGCAACAAAACTGTAGTTGGTAGAACTCCCAAGCAACACTGACTTCACTCTTAAAAGTAGAATATCTTTCAAAGACTTTCCTCCTGACCGAAAGGAATACCGTTAATCCGGAAACCTGAACGCATTTTATTGTGTTTCAAAATTCCTTTAACCGGTCTAACTTACGGAGCATGTTGTAATCCACAACAATATTGTTGTGGATTACGACATTAACGATGTGCATCTCCGTTTTTATTTTATTAAAATTGATATCCTAAAATCACAGACTTCGTTTAATATTATACACTTTATCGACTTTATTATGTAACAACGTAGTATACAGGGCTTCTAATAATACTGAATCACGGTGTGGCCAATAACGTTTTCATTAACAGTTACAAAACCTTAATAACCATGCCCGTTAATAACATTATGCGATCGTTTGGCGCAGAACAAACACGACATGCCAAATTCATAATATTAGGATACATTGGTTTACTATCGACTAATCTCCCTAACAACTTTAATAAACTTAACTTCCTAAGTGGTGTCAGTGGTTTCCATTTCCTGGCCATACGAGTATGAGTAGTGAAGTGATGATTTTATGACTTTTTCGAACTCACCTTAGTTACCTCTTTCTATGTCAAATTGCTGTCACGATTGCGTTGCTTTGTTCCCGCAGTCATACATATGACAGTCAACGTATTCTAAGCGAGCACTCTTCACCATCTAGGCCCTTGTAACCTACCATCATGTGAATTTGAGATCAAGTGTTAACACATTGTCAATAAAGATAAATTCGTTCTTTTAATCATTTAACACGTAATATCCATTCTCTACACATATAAAAGTAAAAATAGACTATGGCCTATAAAGGCGTCGATAGGATTAAGATGATAATCAAATGTGCAATAAATCTATCATTAAAAAGATACATAATTAAATAAAGGCAATGGTTTATATATCAAAATGAATGCGTGATTTATACAATTAATATTTTTTTAGTTCGATAATTTAATAAAATATATTTATAAAGTCTTAAAAATTAACAATTAATATAAATATTATATGTACTTAATTTGAAATAAATCTTACGAGACCAATTCTTTTCAAGAAAAAAAAAGGAACATTAAGCGACCTACATATACAAAATTATGCAAGGTAATATAAAATAAATGATCAAGCGCGAGTTCATCTTGCATCGCTAAGTTTCCTTATCATAAACCACAATAAAGTCACGAACTTATAATATTTTTTTTTATTTGTGGTTGTAGCATCTATAAAAACACACATTCTTTGAAAATATTAACTTGCTACCTATTTAAGGTTTATGAGATGAAGCCCGCTGACGAACAACAGAAGCTTAGTAAGTAATAGAGTTCCGTTTGTGACCCTTTGGGTACGGATCCCTAAAGAAAAAATGTGATCCATTTTGTACATCCTCTTTGTCATCGCTTATATACTTACCACTATATTTTTTTTGCAATTTTTTTTATATAGTGTAAATTATTTTCCGAAACACCACAGTATACTGATAATTAATCTATACGGATGTAGTACCGGCTACGAGGTCGTTTTTGTAATTTGTATCAAAATACGGAGACATGGATAATCACACCGTGCTGTATATTAACATGGTTATTTACCTGCTCGCGACTTGTAAAAAAACTATCAAGGTTGCCAATAGAAATATATATTTTAGTAGTTTCTTTGATATACATAATGTGATTCATTAATCATAAACGCAAGTTTTGTCTCCGTGGCACAGTGTTTTACCGCTTGCTTTGTAATACGATGGTCCTGCGGCCGATTCCCGGGCTATATGAGTAGTCGTGTTTGAATAATAGAACACTTTTTCGAACCCGTCTGGCTAGCTACCACCCTCAATATCAATCTGCCGCCATTATAGCGTTGTGTTTTGGCACACATATGAAAGCTAGAAATATTCTGAGCGAGCACGCTTCACCATCTACGACCACAATGTCATATATCATCAAGTGAAATTAAGGTCAAGTGTTAATTCATTGTCAAAATAAAAAAAATCAATGCAAGTAGTAAATTTACATTTAGAGACGCTATAAATGTTATGTGTTGTTTTATGTATTTTTATATTCATGTAATGTATTATGCTTAAAATGATCTTCTATAACACATATCTATTAGGAGTGGCGAGAAGGCAGAAAATTGTAAAAGCATTTAACTCAATGTAAATACTGTTGATTTTGGTTCGTTGTCAATTGAGTGGTTTAAGTAGTCAACTAAAATGATCATAGACCTACTAAATCCAAATACTTACCACTTTATAGATATTCAAAGTTTTTATAACACCTAAGGGCTGCACTTCACCACGATTTTACTTAATGTTAAGTGACAACGAGGCCGTAGTTGATGACGCGTGCTCGCTCAGAATACTCTCACATGTAGGACTATTTGAGAAAAGTCAAAGAATAATTGGAAAAAAAAATTAAGACAATTGTGATTATGATAATGACTTAGCTGTATATACTTACGCATGATTAATTACGATTCCTAATGAAGTAAATTATAACATAATATATAATTAACGAACTAAATCCCGTTAGCGACTTCCGCAAGTAAACACAAGCAGTGTTTGTTTGCTTAAAATCAATACAGAAGGCTCAGACAATTATTTATCATGTATAAGAAACAAACCTTATGCATTAACATTACCGCTAAGCAACGGTATTGGTAATGTATTGCCTAATTAAAAAAAATATAATTATTTACAGTACTTTTTTTAAACAAAAGAATTCGCAATGATTATCATAATCTATTAACACATTTGGGATATGTGGGAAAAATCTATTAAATTATTATACTAAAATATCGTAGGAATAGAATTGTTTAAATGCTAATCTCTATAAATGATTGTGATGTTTTATGTTTATAGCCAGTAGTACTAAATGTAATCTGACTAATCGAATAAAAAAGCGTTGTTGCATTTAGAATATTTTTCTTGTTATATGTAGGTCAACAACCAAAAAGCACCTATCTCCTTCTTGGAAATGTCTCTCTCGCCGACACAATCATCGGTATCTCTATTATATTCGGCACCAGCGTCGAGAACTCCAGCAGTTCCAACCCATTATGTATTTTCCAAATTGGTAAGTAATCAACGTACACTAATGAAACATTTAATTTTAAATATTACCAATTTTATATTTATTATATTATTATTACATTATGAAGTCGACCCCCGCACTCCCAATGATTAATAATTAAAAAGTAAGTATTTTAAATTTAAGGTATATATACATACATTTAAATTTTGAATAGGCATGCTGGTTTGTCCGGCTATGGTCTCCATCTTCAGCGTGGGAATGATTGCCATAGACCGGTACATATACATATTGCACGGATTATATTACCAGAGATGGTGTAACACCACTAAAGTAAGGATCAGCATCGTGTGCATTTGGATGATCGGTAAGTAAACTTACAGCAGCACGCTTTATTTATGAAGTAAACATTGAATGTCTAACACGCTTCGTATTGTCTGTAACCAATTTTGCACCTTATTTATATTACTTTACAGGTATCACACTTGGATTCATGCCCGCAACCGGATGGGTCAACAAAGAGATTGTTAATTCTAAGTGCGCTTACGTTTCTCTATTCCCCGTAATGTTAATTTTAATAAATTCCCTTCTAAGTATAGTACCTATTGTAATCGTTGCAGTTTTATACACCATCATTCTAATAAAAGCTCTTAAAAACGTTAATGAAATAAACACAACTTTAAAATCTGTCAGAGTGATCTCATCCGACAATACAAACAAAATGAGAGTACATCGCGGCCACGGTAACAAATCGTCCGCTCAATCGGTTAAATTTACAAGAAATATTAATTGTGATGCGATCAAAAGAAGCGCTTCATTCCATACAATAGATATTTGCAAATCTAGACAAGAAGACGCGCAAAGAAGCAAATCAGTTAGCACAGATAACCTCGATAATCTTCAAACAGTTAATGTATATTCAGAAAACAGGAAGCCTAAGGCGGATAATAAACGTGTATCTGATACGAGTATTTTTACTATCAGCTATCCGTCAAATCTGAGTGAGTCTTTTTCTGATATACGACAATCACCTTACAAAATCGCTAAAGTTATAACAGATTGTAAAACCCGTTATAAAGAAAAGCTTAAGGAGCCGAATAGATGGAGGGCAGTAATAATAGTAATGTTAACCACGGGCAGTTTTATATTCACGTGGCTTCCATTTTTCATAATCGTTATTTTCTTTGTATTTTGCGAAGAAAAATTAGTGAATCCTAGTTGCATAGATATGCGAATAATGCTACGGGGCCCTGTTGCCGTGTTAGCTTTTTGTAATAGTATATTAAATCCTTTAATATATGCATGGTGGCATAAAGGGTTCCAACGTACCGTGAGAACATATTTCCAAAAATACATTAAAAATTTTTTTAAAGACTCTTACTTCTGACTTTTGATATTTATATAAACTAGATTCAGTTTAAATTTAATAATAAATTACGAATACGCGTATTATTTGATGTAAGAGGATTTTGAAATTATTGAAGAAGAAGTACACGAATGATAAATTAATATTTAAAGGAAATACTAATGTGGAACTTGAACTAAGGAAATGATATTCTTTCCGAAATAGGTATTCATGTTCTACTCCTAATTTTTTCGTTAATAACAGAAATCTAATCTTTTGTACTTTTCTTTTATTTAAAAACTCACTTGCACGCACTGTTCATAACTTTCTGAAACTAGTATTCTAGTTATAAATTTAAAACTATATATTTCTATAAAATTTCCGCACAACTATGTCTAACAGCACCTTTGCTACTTTGCTACAACAAAATGCACTAAGATTTTGGAGTCTCCAAATATCCACTGAGAGGGATTTGGTATGTATGACTAATGCTATTTAATTATTATAGATATACAATAAAAGTACTATTTGCATTGTGTGTTATTAATAACAGTTAAGATTATCCTCTCAATGAACCATTTCGAACATTTTAATTTTTTAAATTTTTTTAAGCATTTGTATACGTAAACAATATATAAATAAGAATGAAATTTAAAATTTCATTTTAACCAAACTTCTACTTCGAATAGTAACATAAAAATCAAAAGCAATGTACTCGCATAGCTCAGCTATTGCCTTCAGGTAGTTTTAAAACTCAATATCTATGATACTAAATCGAAGGCCGCTGACAAACTAATAACAAGCTTGTTAAAAAAAGGATGTTTTCTATATAATAACAAAAATAACATTTTAAAATAAGAGAAAATGATTTTTTTTTTCAAAATAACTGCTATGATAATTACCTATTCGAGTTATAATATATTCTTTTTAATAATTTAGAAGTAACCGAGACTCACAATAGGCTGTACTGATCCATTGGTGAGATAATGTCCTTTTTTAAAAAAAAAAATTCTGAAACAAAAAAACGAGGTATCGAGCTGGTCGTCCTTTGTCCATAACAATGAGATACTAGATACCTTACACTTCGCGATACTTAAGATTACACGTTTCATAACTCCAGTATTTTTAGCAACAGCGGCCTTCAAAACCGAACACAGTTATGATGGTTGTATTACGGCAACAACCTCATTGCTTGGCGCTAGAAACAATCTCTATGATATTTAAACAGTCTTCAGCAAAAAAAAAACATTTATCATAAATAATTATATTTGACATCGTATAAATTCCATTCAATGAATACTGTTTCCAGGGCTATTTGTGGCAAGTTTACCGGCTATGGGTTGGACCGGGAGCACTTTCAGAGACTACAGGTGCTGGTACATCGCAGTGTTTCCACCCTCTCTCCTTATAATAGTTTCGGTCATGGTGTTATCAGTGATCATAATGGTGTGCGTCCTATACATCATCATCCTTCACAATGCCGTACGAACAGTGGACAGGATCAGAGAGTTCCAAGAATGTCATACTATATCCTATATAAATCAAGCCTACAATTTCGACGAGCGTGCTATTTCACCACTTCATGAAACTTCGACAACTACAATCACCATAACAATATCATCGCAGACTATCACAGAATTATCCACAAAGCCCCTGGAAATACACGAACTGGCCGTTTTAAAAACGGAGAGGCCAACGCGTGAGAAGAAAATAAATAAGTTTTTTAAAGTCACTGGTTACCTTAGGAAAGCCAGAACCATTAACCATCCTAGTAAAATCAAAGCTGTAAAGACAGTTTTTCTCATTCTACTCTGTTTTGTAGGCACTTGGACGCCGTATTACGTTGCAATAATAATTTACGTTAAATGTGACATAACGAAAAACGGTTATGACTGTATACCTTTAGAAATGTTGACATTGGGTCCTCTTTACATTTTGGGCGTAAGTAACAGTATATGCGACCCAATAATTTACGCTTGGAGACATTCGGGTTTTAAAAGAACTTTATGGAAAATTTATTATAAATTTATTTGGAATATGAAAGTATATTTAATTTAAAATTATGTTCCAATTTAAATGAAGTATACTTTCTTTTGTAATTTCACTTAACAATCATAAAAATGAAAGATTTTTTTAATCAGTACCATTATTATCAAACACTACGAGTATATTAGATTATAAAAAATTAAATACATTTAATTTTCATATTTTGGAAATCAATAAGCTATTACTCTAAACCAATTTATGTATTTTTTCATATAATTTTGTCATGAAAAATATAAATATTAAATCTTGTCAATACACTTGACAAGGCTCTGGCTGCTTTGACTCTCCGTTGATGTAACGTCGGTAAACCCTTTTTTTCTTCAAAAATTCATCACAGGTGCTACTTAGCTATCATGGGATCAGTTCTATGTGTGTAAAATGTCCCAGGTATTTATTAAATTAATTCCTTATAAATGATATGAAAATAATCGTGAAGCAAATTATCGCTAAATATGTGTTTCACTAATAAGATAAATTAATTTCGCTTGTTCGCATTAACATAAATATCAGTTATTGGGTGATTTTTGAGATGTCTTGTCTACAAGGTAACAAACACCTCGTTATATTGACCTACTGTATTGTCCCAAATAAATGTTCAATAATATTATTATCTCATTACAGTGAAACGACTTTATTTGCTCGAACAATTTTTTCAAGTCATATGTGTTATACTAAAAAATATTAAGTATTTTTTTTTATTTACGTATATACTTTTATTGCATATTAAAACCCTTGCATAACGCTATGCACAATTGTTAATAACATATTACGAAGTACTCATTAAGACATATTTAGAACAGTGTTTTTAATAAAATCATTTTATTCGCGACCGATAGACTCGATCACGATAAAAATTGATACGTACTCGTATATACAAGTAAATCTTTATGAAGAATTTTGTTATAACTTGCCGACAGAGGACTCTGCAATGTTCCAACTTCTTTAGCTGATCAACATGAAAATCGATGGATAAATTCGAACGCGAAGAACTCGCTCTCGTTTTTTGTTTTAACTTTCTACAAGATGCAGTATATTATGTTCGGGCAGTCGTGTTACTGATAGATTAATATAATTACACCAATCACAAATCAATTACAATTTCAACAATTTTTAAAGCAATAATTGGAATAAATATTTTTTTAAAGATATAATAATGCAATAATAATGTCCACGTGGTTCAGCGACTATAACCTATAAATGGCCTGATCATAAAATAATTACCAGCAACTGTATCCTTGCCTCCTAAATACCTGATCTAGAAATTGCCTAGATGGGTACTACCGCAGGGTTTATTCTCGCAACCAATCAGTGATATATAAAAATTACTATATTCTGGTTTGAGGGACACTGATGAGATTACTTGACCACGGAAAAATAACTCTAAGTCAAGTCTTTTTTAAACAATTAATTTATTTTGTGACAATAAAAAACAATACCGTTGTCTCTGAACACCGCCTGAAATGGCGCTTACCTCATAGTCTTGTAAAAAAAATAAAAAAACATACTCGAAGTATATTCGATTGTTCCGATCTCGAGATAATGTACAGTGTATCATTAATCTTTGTAGTGGTACATCTGGTTTATTTATTAACTCATGTTATTTATAAGAAACAACGCTAAAACATGTTTTTTCTTCATAGACATAGCGACATGTTTCCATTTATATATAAATTGTTCAATACCTACACTACGTTATTTTTGTTGGCTATAATATATCATAAAAAACAAATTAATGTTACGCCTTATCCCCAGAGATAAAAGAACATTGCTTTTGAAATTGCTATAAATTATGTTGTCGAATCTTCTCGTCACATTTAGTACAAATGATGTAATCATATGGTTTATCCACAACATTTGATAAGTTTTTTAATCTATTATCTATACATGTAATAAAACTGTAACTTAGCTGAAACTGATATTTAAAAATTTTCACTTAAATACTCTTTTGAAGATACAGAAGTGAAAAACATTTTCTTAAGGTTTTTTGTCTCTTTGACCGTCATTCACGAATAAATTACTTAGGTTAATACAATATAATAATAATTACTTAGGTTGCAAAATTACAGGGTACAAAATAAAAATATTTTCCTTATACTAAATTATCTTAAAAGTATTAATATTAAAATTATTTTCTGAATGCAACTTAGGTTACTTTTTGTTCCAAAAAACAGCATTTTCATAGAACTAAATATACCGTGTTAAGTTTAACAAATTACCACTAGATTGCGCTATTGCAAAACTTTCAGTGTAAAAATTTATGAATGTTGTACAATGAGAAATTTCTGGAAAATTAAGAGTGTTTCGCCATTAAACTAATTAAGTTCAGTAAAAAGGTAACACGACATTCTTTGACTTCTAGATCTTCGTACCGCCTTACTAGACGACATAAAGTCGCCCAGTCTAGCTAGTTTAATATAAAATCATTTTATACTTTCTTAAATGTATTAAAGCGACTCTTATTCTACTATTAGTGGGCCTGTAATTTCCAAACTAATTTTTATTCGAGAGTCGCAGTGTTAAGAAATATATATTTTCTAACATTTATGCACTGTCTCTTTAAAACAATAGAATTAAAATCGGAACACTTTATAAAAAGTCATGCATAGTCATACATAAAAGAAAATGTTCCATTGAATCGATAACCGCCTGGTTGTCACCATTCTAAATATGCTGTGTTGTTCTAGGCAAGGCAGCTCCTGTTGATTAATTACACAAACGCGTCAAAGTTCAAATAACGAATGTTATACAACACTGTCTTCTGATCTTTGAACACTGTCTTCATAATCTTTACCTACATAATGCACACATACATGTAAAAACATCTTAAAGAAAATTTAAATACCCGTAAAATAAAAAAAACTACAAAAACCTTAAACCTTATTCGTGTGGGTCTATACGTATAGTCTTCTATATACATAGATGAAACCGCAAGTATAACCTAGTCTAGAAGATTATTGTTTAATGCAATAATGAAGGTTCGTTACATAATGGCCAAACATTTTGCCAGCTTATCATATAATCAATCCAATAAAGATATTAAGGCTTAAGTACTCCAAATTTAAAATTAAAACAGTTAAAAGTAAATACAGTAATGGATTATAGACAGTCTATACTGCGGAAAATGGCGTGTTCGGTGGTGTTCATCTTTTTAATTGCAGTGACCTTTGCCCAGAGTCACCACGAAAAGTATGAAGGGTAAGAACCGCAATTTAATTTCATTTTTTTGGCATTTTTTTTCTATATGAAATTTGAAAATATGAATTATTCTCATATAATGTAGTTTAAAAAAGATAAAAGACTGAAATTCTTCACCAAGTTCCATCGTACTAAAAATAAGATCAGCTGTTATTGGAAAATTAACTAAAGAATCGATGTATTTTGAATTCTCTAATAATTAAAAAAAAAACTAAATTTAAAGTAATTCCCATGATAGAAGGCCACGAACCTGACTCTATGCATTAGTTATCTGTGAATTTTAAAATAAGATTAAATCCTCTTCATCTCACATTCTTTTACTCGTTAGTATATTCAGTACACTCATAGAAATTAACGAATAAAAATAACGAGACAATATAATAAGACATGTCATCACCTTGGCCATACTAAGAGTTTCTAATAAGCAATACTAACATTGTTTACTGTACTCATAACGAGGTCTTCCGGAATAAATTTCCTACTGTAAATCAGTTTTGTTTTATTTTCCTCATAGGATACGTCTCATGCATTGATAAACATACAAACATGCCACAATAGCCTAGAAGAGCCTACATGTTTCGGTTTACGATCAACTGTATAAAGTACTAATTAAATATAATACTCTCATGGAAATTTCTAGAAGGATCTGTCAGGTATTTTCATAATTGCGAAAATTTAGTGAGAAAATCTGCAATCCTAAAGTCGTTGAATATTAAATAATTTTTCAATAATTCAACATTTGTAAACTATATTTCTATAAGTTTAGATAAAGAAAATTTTATTTGTCACAATATATAACTAATTTCTATGATATATTCAGACATAATTAACCAGAAAAAATGTGTCCACTGTCGTCTATGGTAAAATCTATGCATCACATACAACTAAGGGATTTCAATAAACTCAGCATTGATTAAAAGAACTGCTACTGAATTTACTCTTAAAAATTTAATTTACTCTCATTACACAAAAGTTATAAGACACATAAACAACGAATACAGGTTATTTCTTTTAGGTCAGTACAGTTAAAGTTAGTTTTGCTGCTGTAGAGCATTAGTAAAGCATATATCCCGCTTTGAAAATGATCAATTGATCATCTCACCACTAACAACTTTTTCCCAAATATTAAGATTATTTGTACGATCACAATGATCTCGCAACACCATACAGGAGACTACCATAAAGCATAAAAAATAGAAATATTTTGAATTTGTCGTATGTGTATGGAGAGGGCTAGGGGAGGTGGGAGGGGATATATAACCTTCACATTTATAGTAATCTACCGATATGTTAATCGCCGAGGAATTATATTATCTATATCCCTGAAATTGTAACGCATTATCAGAATTATTATTTAAGCTATAAGGGACCACAGAACATTAATTGAGCAAACTTAACGCCCCACTTGGTACAATGCCAAGATCCTTAGGTTTAGCGTTCGCACTGTTCATGTAGTTAACACAGCGCTGGACCAAGTTTAATATTAGTTATGAAGGCAAATTGAATATAAATTATACAACTCTACTCCATAACTCTGGCGCCTCGCTTGCAAGATTTCTACCGGCGCTTGTAAACTTAGATTTAAATGACGTCAATAATTACAACAAATCTTTATTAAGGCTCCTTGAACCATATTTGTTAACGTATGTAATAAACTCTTTTGTTATGTGAACCTTTTAAAATGATCTTAACAATTACCGTTTTCATTTGAAGCAGCAGACTACCAAAAACTTTTTATAAATAATCGCATCTAATCTTCTCTCTATCAAAATAACGTAAACCAATTCTTAGAATATCTGCATAGTTAAATAAAATACATTTAACAAAATATTATCTTATTTGCAACAAAATCGACGCAAGCGGGGGTTTATTTAATGGCGACTTATGCATTCTAGCCTTAATGTAACAAGAATTTCCATTTAAAATTTTACAAGGTAATAACTTGTCATCTGTTCTAGCTTATTCGTACATAAACACATTTTTGTTATTTCGTTATATTGTGAATTCATGCAGCGTCTATTTAATATTTAGTCAGAGTATAATAACTGTGCTAAAGGTGAGTAAACACTTAAAGTAATAGAAATGTCAAAATTAATCAACATTTTTAACAATTTTATAACATTATTTCATAAAAGACACCAATTGTACCGGGTGGCGGGACAATCGGAAGAAATCGGCGCATTGGAAGCCCATCTCGACATTATATCTGCGACTCCAGCCGCTCGATCGGCTTCCGGGAAATTAGAGGCATTAGTCAGACTATCGCCAGAAGATAAACGAAAATGGCTGCAACACTTCGACCAAAAGCAAATGCCATACAAGAAGATAGTTGACAATCTCGCACAGTATGTAACAAAAACATTTTTATTCTAGAGTATAGTTAAATGGCAAGATATGTTCAAAATAATGTAAATATACTTAACAACAAACAAATATTTTAGTGAACTTGTTGTCCCTTATTAAGCAAACCTGTTGATTATCTACAACGGTTAGTCTTCAAGCAACATTTCGGAAATAGAATCATCGCTCAACAAATGAAATAAAAAATTCAACACTACAAAAAAACAAAATGTGGAGTTCTATTTCATAAATAAGTTTGCAAAGCGATGGTAAACTTTCGACCTGCGAAAGAGAATCTAACTTTTACATTGGTGTTCAATAGTTATAATTATTTATATATAACGAACTAACGACTTTTATTTTTAAAATTTACAGTACTTATTTTTCTTTTTTGCTTTACCGTTATTAAGTTCTAATTAATACTTTAAGTATTAATTATAACTTTCTCATAATTGGTAAATTTAAAACATTGTTCTTTATCTTCAGTATTCTTCGTGAAGAAGAAGCAAAAATTAAAAGAGCGAAATACGTCGCGAAAGAAAGTGGGCGATCGATCAGCTGGGATACCTACTATAACCACGAAGAGGTATTACAAATCAATAAATTTTAACTTAACAATAACTAACGACAAATTAACAAAAACACACCTTTTTCATAGATAAATCAATACCTAGACCAATTGGGCGAGGACTATCCCAATTTAGTGACGGTTATCAACCCAGCCCTTAGTTATGAAGGCAGGCAAATCAAATACGTGAGGATCTCTACTTCGCGCTTCGAAGATCCGAGGAAGCCGGTCATCATTATTGACGCCGGTGTCCATGCTCGCGAATGGGTCACTCCGCCGGTCGCCCTCTACATTATCCATCAGCTCGTTGTCGTCATTGTTGATAACAATCTGACGGAGAGACTTGATTGGGTGATCATTCCCCTGGCGAACCCTGATGGCTACGAATATTCTATCTCAGAGGTACGAATTCTAACTATGTAATATTTATACTTGTAAATATGATCGCGTAACTGATTAGAGTAAATATGTGAAAATGTAAAAAAATATTAATTGGATATAAAACTTTGAATGGAAAGATAGAGATTGTCTACCATAATGTTTCCATTCTATATTTGTTTCATTGATATCATTAATGCTGGCAACATCACAATTCTTTTATTTTAAATATGAAACTGTGATGTAAATAAATTTACGCAGCTTACTTTTATCTTAATCTAATAACGTAATTTATAATTATATAATTTTCATTATATAGTTGTGAAAAACTAACTAACTCTCATTCTGATTCTTTTTTAATTATATATCCGTAATGGACCTGGAACGGTACAGGTGAACCAATAATTATACAAACGACCTTTAATGTAAGTCGGATAATTGCCTACGTGACTGATTCGCTTACATGAACTAGAGACGCATCGTTTAATAATGATTTACTGTTTGTCACAAGACATTTCGTGAGTGAAATCCAGATTGGGACTTTGTAGATACGAATCATGACGTCGTATATAATTACTTATTTAGCATAACAACACCTAAATAAGTAAGGAAAATATGTTTCTAAATTATTTTTAAGTTTATTTAAGTGTCACCAACGGTTAGATTATAATAAACGGTTATGTAGGCAATAATTTTTATAATTATCTGTATGTATTGTATAAAAAAAAATAACATGGAGAAACGACATAAGTTATAACGTATGAAATTTTATATTGCCCTGTGTAAGAGCTGTCTTCAATTAGGTCATTTAACTATTTCACTTTAGCTTTATCTAAAATGGTTCAGATGTGAAATAATACCTTCCAGTGCTAACACAGACCTTCTCGATTTTTAAAATATTAAAATAGTTTCGTGTCTATATCGCATTCCGGTTCTCTACCAATTGGATACAGTACAATGTTATATATACATTGCAATTTTCACCAGGTTGTATATATAATAGAAGCGCTTTGTACGATTTAATAAAAAAAAACATCATAATAAAATATACATGTTAAAATTCCACATACAGAGAATAGTTCAACTAAAACTTTGAATGTCTGCCCATTTTTAATGAATTATACACTAATTAAGTGCATTTTTTTAAAGAAAGATATTAAAAATATTTATAAAATGACGTTAAATTTAGGATCGTATGTGGCGTAAAACTCGCTCCAAGGCGCACGTAGGTGCCGAACAATGTCCTGGAGTCGACGGTAACCGGAACTTTGCTCACTACTGGGGTACCAGCGAAGCAAGTGCCAATCCGTGCACCATAATATACGAAGGTCCCGTCGCCTTCTCCGAGCCGGAGACGCGCGTTATAAGAGACGTTGTCCTGCAGAATATCAATCGCGCCTCATTGTACATATCGCTCCACAGTTTTGGAAATATGTTTTTATATTCTTGGGGTAATAATGGTAAGTTCTACTATTCCGTATTATTATTATTAGTTTAGCATTCAAGGTGTGTCAATGTTTTTGTTTCTTCTTTAAAAAAAATCATCAAATTGTGAAATGGTACATTTAACAATGTCATATCAGCCAAGACACGTCCACTGCAGGACAAAGGCCTCATCCAAGGATCGTCACAACGAACGGCTCTGCGCTGTTCTCATCTAGTCTGTCCCAGCGACTTTGTTCAAGTCGTCGGTCCATCTTGTGGGAGGTCTGCGTACTCTGCATTTGCTAGCACGCGGTCGCCATTCAAGAACTTTTCGGCCCCAACGGCCATCTGTTCTGCGAGCAATGTGCCCCGTCCACTGCCACTTTAGTCTGGCTATTCTGAGAGCTATGTCGGTAACCTTGGTCTTCCAGCGAATCTCCTCATTTCTGATTCCATCGCGTAGGGAAACTCCGAGCATAGCTCTCTCCTATATAGCCCATTGTGAGCGACCACGTTTCAGTTCCTTATGTCATCACTGGCAACACACACTGGTCAAAGACTTTCGTCTTGAGACAATGAGGTATCTGAGACGAAAATATCTTATGCAGCTTCCCGAACGCTACCCAGCCGAGTTGGATTCGACGATTAACCTCTTTCTCGAAGTGGGATCCACCTAACTGGACTGTTTGTCCCAAGTATACATACTCATTTACAACTTCGATTGTAGTGTCTCCATCCTTCACTGGAGTGGGTAGTACATGGACGTTTGACATAATCTTCGTCTTGGCCATGTTCATTTTGAGACCTACTTGGCGTGAGACTCTACTAAGGTCATCAAGCATAACGCCAAGATCTTCCGGGGTCTCCACCATGACTACAATATCGTTGGCGAATCGAAAGTGCGAAAGGTATTTGCCGTTGATGTTAATGCCATATTCCCTCCAGTCCAGAGCTTGAACACGTACTCCAAAGCAACGGAAAACAGTTTCGGAGATATGTCGTCTCCCTGTCTTCCACTTTCTGAAGTGAAATGGGCTCAGAGCTCTGATTCTGAAAACGGACGGACATGGTGGCGTTTTCGTATAAGCTCTTTAACACCTCAATGTACCGATAGTCAACTTGGCACCTCCGGAGAGATCGTGGCACTGCCCAGGTTTCGATCGAATCAAAGGCTTTTTCATAGTCTACAAACGCTAAGTATAGAGGCAAGTTGTACTCCTCGGTCTTTTGTATGACCTGCCGCAGCGTATGTATTTAGTCTATGGTACTAAAGCCTTTACGGAAACCGGCTTGTTCGGAAGGCTGGAAGTCGTCTAGCCTGCGTGCGAGACGATTCGTGATAACTCTGGAAAACAGCTTATAAACATGGCTCATTGTGCTCCCGAAGGTTGTGAGTCAGAGACTTAGAAATCTATCTATTTAGCGGCCTGTATTGGACCACGTCATCCGAGGACCGCAGAATCATTCCTCATCTTTTCTGCATTAGCCTGAGTGTCGGGTCTGAGATTTTGTTGGGTTTGCTGAGCTTTTCAATTTTTTTTTCCCAACCGTCTACAGTTTCTACAATCCTGCTGCTGTAGTCATCCACATCTTCGCACTCTCCTAGGTATTCGAAGCGCTTGTGCAATTCGAGCTGAAAGCTCTTGGTGTTCTGAACTTGAACAGGTGATGGACAAAGCGTAGACTTCATTAGTTTGGATCTTTCCAGCTTTGAGTAGATATTCAATGTGCAGGTGATCGCTTCCAGTTTTGACTGTGTGATAAACACAGAAACATCATTGAATATAAGCCATTTCGTCGACAAAATGAAGTCTATCTCGTTTCGCGTTGCGCCGTCGGGACTCACCCATGTCCACTTGCGGTGTTCACGCTTCTTGAAGTAGTTCATCATATAGAGTCCCTCCTTTTCCATGGAGTCAGCAAGCCTTTGACCTCGGGGTTTCCGTTGTCCAATGCCAAATGTACCTACTCTCAGCTCACGCCACGTCTACCCAGTTTCGCGTTAAAGTCGCCCATGACCACGGTGTACTGAGTTTTATTGGCATGTATGGCCCTGGAAATATCCTCATACCAATACCTCAACCTCTTCGTCGATGTGTGACGAGGTGGGTGCGTAAACCTGAATGATCGTCAGTGAATACCTTTCGGTTATTTTGAGTATCAGGTATGCAGCTCTGGTCGACACACTATCGATTTTGACAACGCTGTCGATGAGCGACTTTGGACGATAAACCCAACACCGCCCAGGAACTGATGGTCGCCCTCCCGGAAATATAGCAAGTTACCGGATCGGAGTGTTATCGAGTCCTCTCCCTCTCTTCGGACTTCAGATAGCCCTACTATATCCCAGTGTAGCTTGCTTAATTCTTCCTCCAGTTCAGCTATCTTTTCGTCGTTTCGCAATGTGCACGTGCTATATGTTTCCAGGGCCAAAGATCGTCGTTGGTTGTAGCCGGATCTCTGCCAAAGATTCTTAGCACCCCCTGCTCCACCGTTACCATGGCTGCCACCATGGCCAGGACTAGCTGGGCCGCCGGGGACTGGGGGCCGTTTTTTTCTTGTGTTAGTCATTGGGGGGTTTTACCGTGATCGCCACGCTTGGCAGGCGGGTTAACGATCGCAGTGATATGGTAGTGTTGCATATACATGGAAGAACGCTGCTGCCCATCCCCTCATTTTCCCTTAGTCGCCTTTTACGACACCCGAGGGAAGTGATGGGTTGACACTATTCTAAGCCGATGCCAAACGGCATTTATCAAAATTCCTTCAAATAATGAAAATCAATGCTCATCAAATACACTTTAATATTTTTCTTATTTTCTTCGGGATAAGAATTTATGTACCCTGTATTCTAAAAAATATTTTATATGCGGCGTTAACTTTACATTCACTAGAAGAAACAAAAAATTCATCTAGCGATCCTTGGAGCGGTATACTACAGGCGACTGCTTCATAATTTTTGTTTATTTATTTGTTTAAATAATTCAAACGTATGTTTTACAGGAACGCTGCCATCTAATGGCTTGATACTTCATGTTGCCGGCATAAGAATGGCGAACGCTATCGACGAACTAGCACTCGATAAAGCCAACCCTTACATTGTGGGCAACGCAGCTAACGTATTGTACTTCACCACCGGGACCTCCCGAGACTGGACTCGCGCTGTCGGTATCCCACTCACTTACACCCTGGAACTCCCCGGCTACGAATACGGATTCTTAGTTCCTCCTGAATACGTCGAGCAGATTGTCACGGAAACTTGGGAGGGAATCGCCGCAGGAGCTCACTACGTCCTATCTATCAATTGAATCGTTATGTAATGAACAAAATTCAAATTAAAATAATTTATTGCTTTTAAAAATTTACAATGTCAAATTTGATGAAGTCCACTAAACAGTTATTCAATACAATACCTGTCAGTTACTTTAATAATTGTATTGAATAAATAATGATTGAAAAAATTCCGATTCATCGAAAAAGTAGACTGTCTCATTTCATACTGCACCTGATATCAATATCTTTAAGTCTTTAATTAAAATAAGAATAAAAAAAGTTGGAACTATTAAAATAGACAATAGTGAATTGTACTTGTAATTTTTTTTTATAAAACTTGTTTTCTTTGCCCCTACGTACCTACTTATAATAAATGTATAATATCAAGGGTTGAAATCTCGAATACCCGCACTTTAAAAAAATTACATTTATTAAAGAATGGTAATACTTCAATAAAGTTATTAAAAAGAACACAATAAAATAAAAAAATTGAATTTTAATTCCATTAAACGAGGATACAAACAGGACTTACATCTGTAAGTCATGCTAGCCCACAACAATATGACGCTTATTAGAATGTTTACTCTTCACATTTCGTTCATCATTTTGTGATATAAGATGTGGTGTATTTTCACCAGGTACACAGTTGTTAACGAAGCATATTTTGTAAATACGGTTTCACTGGGTACTAGCACTATTGTGGGATCTGCAATACACCAAGCAGGAAATCCGCAAAATTTCAGGACATATTTTTTACATTTATCGCACCAATCATTAGCTTCACAAATATGAAGACGTGTTCTGAAATTAAAATGCATGCAAACGTTTTCGATCATGTAAGCCTCGCTGATAGCCCTCAGGCGTTTAAGCGAAAGAGGATCGTTACATAATTGTATTACATGCTCATTACACTTCGTAAACTTCTCCTAAGTGGATTATTGTGTTACGAACTTCAAATTTTGTTTTATCTCGTTTACGCCACTATTTTCTTTAATAGATATGGTCGTGGAAAAAATATTTTAAGTCTTTAGACAAACGTTAACATTGTCCGAAGACTTAAAACATTTTCAACGTGATAAAAAATATATTGTATGATGTAGGTGTCTCGATGGTGCCCTATTTCAGTGTATAGTTAATGACGTCGCATTTTTAATTTTGTTTTTTCAGTAGGCCTACACTTGATCACAATTTGAAAAAAATATAAATGAAAAGGAAACGAATATTACAGACCAACAAAAAAACTGCTTACTTTTAAGAATGCTTTAAAATGTATAGTTCTTTGGTAGTTTCGCATTTAAAAAAAAAAATAATTGGCAAGTATAAATTTCTATATTTCATTTAATTTAAATTAATAAGTTTTAACATTTAATTTACATTTTAATAAGTAATAGTTATATTGCACTATTACATTTGTTTATTGAGTCCACAAACGTGAAATAATTAAAAAAAAACAACAGCTATTACGAACGAGTAAAATTAATTTAAAACTTTTAAGTGCGGTATTAACGTTTTAACTTCAGCTTTCTAAACTTTATTATAGGCGTTGTTTAAAGGGCAAGTTATATTAAAGCTGCAAATTTAGCCTTTTTATAATCCTCTTAAATATCAAAGGTTAAAATATTATTTAAGGGGTACACGTAGCATGAAAAGGTAACATAAATTTTTTTTATCATTGCAAACTATATTACTCACAAATGACTATCTTAAATATTTCAAAACGCTGATAATCCTTTCTGGCGAGTAACTACTGGTCAACTCACAGATTAACACAAAATTCACATATCTTTAAACAATAGCAAAGAACAAAAAAATACTTTGAAGATAAGACACTAAAAAATTGTTAAAAAAAAAAACAAAGTTATACGGTATTTTGTCAAAAGAATGTCAGTACTAAAAGTCGTTTGACTTTAGCTTGTGTCCGTAATAATTTCCTTGAGGGATCCTTAAGCTTGAAAGTCCTAAACTAATCTTAACAATTTAACAAAACACAAAATTTAAGATAGAAAACTTTGTATATTACTTTTTATAATATACAGCATAGCACTGTCTAAATTGAAAATGTAACTAAAAAAAAATTTAAATAACATAATGTAAAAAACAAGATATTCAATAATCTAATTTCGGTATGGAAATTAATCTGCATTTATTCCCTTTAGCACACAATTTATAGTTACAATAACTATATTCTTAAATAACTCTTTGTTTTACATAGAATGGTAACATTTGCAAATTATCTTCGTCGGTTTTATTTTCCAATGCACCTTTACTACATGTAAATATCGTCATAGTGTAAAAAGCTGTTGCTAAATTGGTAGGTAAAAATACCGTGGCTGCAAATTCATGATAACCTACACCATTGTTTGAATACGCTTGACAAGCTGTATTGTTGATTACCATCCTTAATTCTACACGTGACACCTTAATGTTTTCTGAAAAAAAAAAATACTAAGCAATAATAGAAATAGCTATAATCTCATCTACCTTTTATGTCATAAATAGACAGTAGTAAATAAATAAAGGTACATTGAAATACTTACGATTGTCACTCTTGTAATAAATATCAAATACTCTGTTCATTCGGAGTTGCGGCCACACTTTCCTTTCAAAATACAAAATATTCTCTATAAAAAAATTAATAATTTATGCTAACAAAGTTATGTGTATTAATGCTAGTTACAATTTTAATGTCACCTTTGCAATCGCCTAAACTGAATAAAATTTTATAGTACGGAAATCCAACAGCTTCTATGGTTCTAAGAAAAAGAGCCTGTTTAGTATTATCAATTAAACTCATGTAAATTAGAAAAAATAGGGAGAATCTATATAAATGCATTGCGGATCAGACGTAGTCAAAGACACGAGCACGAGTTGTACTAACTTCGGTACCGCATTAGGTTTCTTGACACGATCCATTGTTTTAATACGATGAACCAATAACATAACATGTTCAGTATAAACGACAATCAATGCCGGCTTAAATAACTACGCTAGTGCTGTGATTTAACTGTATGTATAATAACATATTCGTATTAAACAAAACAATGTAATTACTTAATAAAAGTTCCGATTTCGTTAAAGTGATGTTGAGATCTGTTTGACATCACAATTTTTTCTTTATTTTTTAATTACTTCTCTTTATGTTAAAATTATATTATTTAAATATATATAATCTTGTGTTTTTGACTGTTTACTGATGCTTAATAATATAATATTATGTGTAGTACCTTAAATCACGGTATCTTCCGAAGTATCTTAAATCGACAGGGCTGTGAACTTGTAATTACCAGAATTTTACCTATAATTTTATGAATGAGTTAGTTGAAAACAACAGGTGGCGATGTTCATGTACATTTCAAGCCAAGACAATGTTGTTACTTTTTAAATTTAATATTTATCAAAATGTAATTCCGTTAATTTTATATTATATTAAAAATAAACACATATCCATCTATTGATCATTTCCTATTTTCAAATTAAAGCCTCTTTAGATCAAGCCCTTTTGGAGATTAACTAGAACTGTATTTGATGTACCGTGTGAAAATTTCATATGAATTATTATTAATTTGATATTACAAACGGATTTCAATTCTATTTATTTTTATTGGCTTAATGTTATTAAATATATGTCATGGTAACACGCTATAGTAGAAAACATTCCTTGCATTGTTTTATTTTAGGAAAAGATTATGAAAAGAGAAAACGAACATCCCGATTAACACTACGCCGCCGCCTTATACTTATGCTACGTGATTTTTAAATATGTTAGATTTATATTTTATTTGACCACAACATAACTACCAATTTCTCTAGTGCTCAAATTCTAACAATTTTTAAAAGGGTTTGAAGATTATTGCATTGAGAATGTCTCTATCTCCGGTCGCCATTTTTTTTTTTCAAAATAGCAGGGCACAACCAAGTATTATATATGTAGGTATAAGACACTAATACAAATGAAAAATATCACATAACGTAATATCCGATAGTATAAGTCAAAACTGAACTTTGAAGGAATGTACATATTTCTTGACAATCCTTTGCAAGGCAGAAATAAAATAGTTGACCACTATTACAACAGTGTCATAAGAAAACAAACTTTTGGATATTGTTCCCATGTCATATGTATTATATGGTATGTAGCATGGGGGTAGCAACAAAAAAATCCCATTCAGCCTCCTGTTTCTTAGTTAATGTTACGAACAATATGATCAATAAATTTTACGATTAATTTATCCGGTTATAATTTCCAACATAAGAATTTAAAAAAATGTATTTTTCATAAAAATTTGTTTTCCTGCTGCATCTTATTTAGCTTAACATTAAATAAATTAATTAACATGAACTACAAAATATTTCTAGAGCAGTAGTTATTTTCATCAATGTACGTCTTTAAAATGTTTCAGTTTAGCACGTTATGTTTAATAATATTTCCTGTTTGTAAGAGTGCTCAATCCAAATATAATACTTAAATAGGTCACCAACATTTGGAAGTAATATCAAAATATAAATTAATGTTAGCTGATGTTAGTTACCAAACCCTTTCGGAAATGTGACACATCTTGATTAATAAAACTTATAATGTATTTGTATTTCTAATCTATTTTTATTTTTCTGTTAACTCCAAACATTCCTTCCCTAAAATTAGCTAATGTGTTTCTAATAATCATGAGATTTTAGTAAAAAAAATATTAAAAAAACTTATTATCATATGAGGTTCTAAGTTATATAAAACATAATACTGATCATAGTTTTAATTCATTGGCCCAGGGCACAGTGTATCTATTTCAATTTATTATCTGCATTCAAAAATGAAAGATCTATCATTTGAAGTTTAAAACGGAACGTTATGTTTATTTACGTGCTTAAGTCAATCACACGCAAATCACAACAGTCATTACGCACAAAAGTAAAAATTCATAGTGTAATGATCTTCAATAAATAATTAAAAAAATGTTGTGGTATCTGCCATGGTCTGAAAGTATTAAAAAGAGGGCTTGCAGGTATTTATTACAACGTTATCTTGGAAACTTTCTTGAAGAAAAACTGACTTTAGATCAGCTGAGTGTCGATTTATACAATGGAACTGGAACGGTGTGCGATGTCAGCCTTGACTGCGAGGTAATATTATTATGTACCCTATATTTATTATTCATTTATGTACAAAACTATATACTTTTTGAAACTTTTAGCAATCCCTTTCAAAGCCAAATTTAAATGCGCAATATAATTTATTAACACGTGTAAATAATTAATTTCCCTTTAAAACAAAGGAAGCTTAAATATTTTATCTTTTTTGTGTGGCATTTTTAGTTACCCTCATTTTTGTAATTTTAATATTGTACTTTATAATATTCTTTATTATAAAATTAAATTGTAGCTTTTTTTAGACAAGTTCTTTTACATTGTGCCATTGACCATTAAGATACATTTAACACTTTTAAACAATCCATAACTTCATCATACATTATGTATCTCCTTTGTCAAGATTAGTGACAATACCCACATTTTTTTTCTTTTACTATGTTGCTACATATATAGTAATATTCCCAAATATAAAATAGAATAGAGACATTTAATATTTTTACCTGTTTAATTTTTTTTCGTTTTAATCCCATTTTTCTTATAATTTCATATAATTTTTTTTTGTAATCTACCTGAAAAGATGATATTATTTTTCTTTTACTATGTTACATTCATTGTAATAATTATAATTATAAAGTAAAATTTAAGTGATACTTAATATTTTTAATGAATTTTTACTTTTTGTTTTAAACCTATTTCTTTTTTTGTGTACTACCTGAAATAAATCTTAATAAAGTTTTATTACTTCTGTTTAAAAATCATTCTAAACATGCACTCAAGTTCTTTTACATTGTAGCAGACTGTTAAGATTAATTCAACCCCTCCTGCACTCTACAATGCATCAATATACATCATTTATCTTATTTAATGAGATGATAAGTGACAATATTTACACTTGGAACTGTTTCAATCAAAACTAATAGATATCCATGGAGGACGCCATGGTATGATGTAGGTACATGTAAACAAAGTTTTGGTGTTTAATTATCATTAAGGAGTGCAACTTATCAAAGTTAAATATATTGGAATATTTGTCACATAATTCAAGTAATCAATTTATTAACACTTAATAGAAGATTGTTATATATCTAACATTTGTATCTATGAATCTATTACTTTTTATCTTGTAACTGCTAGGCCAATTTTAATCACCAAATTTAAAACATTATTTATCTTTAAGACCATTATATGCCCTTTATTTAAGATAATATAATAGTATATTTATCATAACTCAAATAGTTTATTTGGTAACCCTCAAACTGAATAAAAGGTTGTTAATCATTTAACATGTATATTTTTGTGTATCTAAAAATCTGTGTGTCTGTCTAATATTTTGTACCTTGCTTATGCTGAACCATTTTAAATTACCAAATTAAAAGAAAAACCTGTAAATAATTAAATACAAAGCAAGAGTATTTTTGTATTGTAAAAATGTTAAGTGTCAATACCCTCATTTTTTTATTTTTCATTCATTTGTTACATACAGTGTAGTATTCATACTTATAAAATAAAAAAGAAGTGATAATTACTTTTTTTCATGAATCTTCTTTTTTTATTTAAAACTTTTATTTTGCTTTTTTGTATTGTACCTGATTGACATGTAATAAAAATATTATTACTTTTTTTTTAATCTTTTTAACATATATTTTTAACATAAGCACCCAAGTTCTTTTACATTTTACCATAGATATTATAAACAGAGGAGTGCTAGAAAGGCCAGCCCAAATATTTGAATAGACATCTATGTAATAAAAGATAATTAGTAATGTATTTTTTTTCCTTTTTATCCTTGCTGTGGTATCAAGACTACAAATTAAAATTTATTGATCATTATATTAATTACTGCTTAAACAACGACATGGGAACTAGAGTGATCTCGGGCATATTCTTTTTTTTATATGTATTTCTAATGAATATTAAACAAAAAAGGAACAAGTTTTATCAATACGTTTTATTTAATAAAGTGAGTATTCTAAGTTTTACGAAAAATTAACAAAATCAGATAACTCTGGTTCCAGCATCATCAAATGAGAGTAAACCATTGACCATTAGGATTATTTCAATACCACTATACTTTGCACAACATGAGTACACATTATTTTTATTTAAAATGATAAGTGACATTTAAATTTGGATATTTTAATTAAAAACAAATATGTGTAGATTGAAGTTGACCGTGGTGACATGTAGGTACATAGAAATAAAGTCTTAGTGTTTAATTATCATTAAAAGCAATAAGAGCAATTTATCAAAGTTATATATAGTAGTATATTTGTCACATAATTCAAGTAATTAATTTTTTAATTCTCAAACTGAATAGAGTTGTTACATGTTTAACACTTTTTATATATTTAACTTTGTAGCTTGTAAGTGCTAAACTAATTTTAATCACCAAATTAAAAACATTGTATTAGATTTGAAATGTATATAGATTACCATAAACTACAAAATGCATTATAATAATTTTAGGCTCTCAATGAACTGGGTGATTCACAAAATTGGCCACTGGAAATAGTTGATGGACAAATGCAGGAAATTACAGTGACCATACCTTGGTCAACATTATTAAAAGATGACTCTATCGTCGAAGTTAATGGACTATCACTCACAGTACAACCAAAAGTTACTGTTGAACCAGGTAATAATTTTTTATATAAAAGGAAAATAAAAAACAAGTAGTTATTAATTTTATTACATTCATATGACAATATGGTTCATAAAACATGTTTTAATACATTAACTTCACTAAACATCTTTCGGGATTCCTAGATAGTACCACTAGTGATACTAAGCCTAATTTCTTTTTCAGTTATGGGCTAACCTCAATTTCACCTGATGTTGAGTGACAATGAGGCCGTAAATATTGAAGCGTTTTTGTCCAGAATTTGTCTGTAACTGGTCATAATATGAAATAAACTAAAATGACTTTATTATAATACTAATTATTTCATTGTATCTATTTATTAATTTAAAACAAGCTTTTTGTACTTTGTGTAAATAGGTCACACATTTTTTGAAGAAATATTACTTGTAAAGTTTGAAATGTGTCTATTCCGTAAATGATAATTACAAATTGATGGTTGTTTTATGTACGCGAGTTTTAAAAATATAAATTATCTATTAAATTAAATGCTCCATTATATATAATGATGTAAAATGAAATACCAAATGCCTATTAGGAGGTAAAATTCTTTTTACATTAGTAATTTTTCTAAATCATAACATTTGTAAATATAATATACTTTGTATAGGTCACAATAATAAAGCATGCATGGCTTTTTATCACTCGCTGAAAATTGTTAAGGAGGCGTCGTCCTTTTTTTATACTACATCTATTATCTGATAATGTTTCTGTTTTATTTCATAAAATTCTGATCATTTTATCAGTATCATCAATGCTGGAGTCAATGTGGTCATCAATGTCATCATCAATGCAATTGGCCGCGGAATGTCTTAGAGATGAAACAGGACCAAAGGAATCCAATCCGGTCGAGGGTATTGAAATGTTTGCACATGCCATTGATTCCGGTACGCCTTTTTGGAATTATTTCAAACCCAAAATAAAATTTTCTTTATTAAGTAGAATCTGTACAAACACTTTTGATCGTCATATTTTAATTAGTTTGTTCGCAAAGAGCTCTCCTCTGAGAAGAACTGGGAAGAAACTCAATGGGGTTTGTCCTATGTTATTTGACTTTAATGGTAAAATAATATTAATCAATATTCTATTTCTGACAATATAAAACAATTAATTACATCATTATTAATATCTTTGCTATTTAAGAAACAAATTTAAAAGAGAATTTGTGCAAAAGGAAAATTACTTTTAACTACTAGCTACTTGTGGCTATTCCTTGAACATATGACTGTCTTACAGGGATAACAATATATGTTGTCACTCTTTAGCCAAGTCATATAAAATTGGATTGATCCATATGAGTAAGGATTAAACACTAATTTTCTATAGTCCGATCTTGAATATATGAGCAAATTGCAAATGTTCATTTAATACTGAACCTTCTGTAAAATGTCGAGAGTTGTATGAAAATATTTCTGTTAGTTTTTACAAATGCTGTATATTAAAAGTATATAATTCTATTTCAGTTTTAAGCAGGGTAAAAGTGAAATTTGTCAACACCAAAATTCGAATTGAACATGTGCCCAAAAATGGTACCAAAGGCATCGCTTTAGAAATTCATATTAAGAAGTAAGTTTTGTAAAGACCCTTTTAATTTATATTACTAATATTTCAAACATCATTCTCATATTATTTAATTAATATATATTTATGTATAAGCATGTGAATGATTTTATTTTATTGTAGATGATAATAACATGAGAAATTATTATCTTACAGCATTGACTACTATGATGAAGCTGGTTCAGAACCCATTCCGGAATCTACTGATCCTGGCAAATCAAAAACATATATTGTGGCAACATATACCAACAAAAAAATTAAATTTGATGGTGTTACTTTGTATATAGATGAATTCCCATCAAAACTTCGGACTATGGCAAGAAGTCTCACAATGGAAAAATCTGTATCGTCCCAAGCTGATAAATCGGATGCGGCTGCGGAAACACCTGACGCAAATTATCAAAGCACTATATCTGATGTGTTTTATGAAACAAGAAGTGTTATTTCAACTATCGAATCTGATGCCGTCAAAGAAATTATCGGTGAAGATGCAAACCAGAGAGAGTCGCAGGAACCTACTCCCGAAGAAAAATCTAATCAGCTGGAGCCCATTGTGTTTGCTAAATTAACTGGCCAACAGGAGTTGACTATTAAGCTAAAGTATTCTGAAGAAGTTGAGGGCCCCAAGATTGAAGTTAATATATTGTTGGGTTCTTTGATTGTATTTCTAACACCAAGACAATTACATACCTTAATAGAACTAGTTAATGCTTTAAACGAACCTGATTTAGAAGATACCAGGTAAGAAACGTAGTAATTTGTCAACTAGTTAAGACAATGATTTTCATCAGCCAGACAATGCCTGTTTGTTTGCTCCAATGAAAGAAATATTGTCAACACTTGACCCAAAGTTGTTAAAGAAGTGATATAAATTTAATTAATTCAATTGAAGTGTAAGTTCGCAGATCTGGAAATCATATTTTATTTATTAAAAACACTTTTTCATAATTTATGCGAATTTACGTGAATATGTTTATGTTAGTAAATGAGAAATATCATGATTTTTTTTGGCAGCAATTTACCTCTTCGTTCGAGCGGTGTAAATATGCAATGCAAGCCTATGAAATTAGCTGATTTTCAATTAATAGAAGCCCAGCTACAAGGCAACATAGAGAAACATAGTAAAACAACACACATGTATGGCTGGTCTGGACCAAGCTTAGGTAATATTTTTTTATTGTTCATTATTGAGCATATTTATAAGGAACAATAAACCCTATTATCTTACTTTCAAATATATTTAGAAAAAGAAATTTGATGTTTGAATTTAATTGATTATCTATTGCCTATTCGTGTGTACTTTTCACTGTTGTGGTTTTCTGAACAGATTGCATGGGAGAAATGCGATCTCGTTTTCTTGTATTTTACTTTAGTATCTATCGGCAACTAAAGAAGAATTTAGGTGAATATAATAACAAATATAAATCATAAATTTACTTATTCACTTTTTATTACTTTCCAAGCATGCTTCTAAATAAGTCAAAAATGTACGACATAAAATACGCGAATCGAAATCAATGTATTCAGAGCCACAACTGTATGTATACATTAGTAATAACAACATTAAAAAACGTTTATGAAAATTAAAAATTTCATGGCAGCTCCATCGGCGCCAAACATAAGAAAATATACAGATAGTGTTTAGATGTTTACAGATCACGATGCATCATCCATACGTTAACACGCATATGTGATCCGGTCTCTATGATGGTAGTGTTTTTCGAAACTATTACTCGCAATCAATCACTAGCGTGGTTCACCTCTTACGGCCTCATTGTTATTTAACATCATGTAAAAAGTGAGATCAAGTGCTAGCCAATTAGCGACTAAAGAAAAATTTGTACAAAACAGAACACGCTAATGCAGCATAAACTACGAACTACACTAGTACCTATCTGCCAACAGCAAACTTGTAACTACCACCAGTAAACTTGAATGATTAATTATAGACGACAGTGACGTAGAAAGTGAGAAGTTCCACCCGATGACCTCTCATAACCAAATGACTGAGAGCTTCACATCATCTGTTAGCTCTATGAGCACTAGTATGACTTCGAGTGTTAACATTTCTTCAGCGCAACCGAGGATTAAGAGAAACAGAAAGGGTACGTCCATAATTTCAAAATTTTAATGGTGATTGCTAATACTATATTAATATTTATAAAATTATGAGTTGGTTATATACTATAAGACAATATTTTTAAAGTTAACAATTTGCAAATTTACAACATACAATCAGAACTATACGATTAAGTTCAACATTTTAACAGATTGTAATTGTTCTGATCACTGTATAGAAACTTTTAGTTACGTTATGTCGTGTACCTTATGCATTATTAAAAAAAAATCTAATTATTGTTTTTTCGAAATGTATATGTTATAATGTTGGATTAAATCATATGGATTACATCAATTTAACTCTACCGCACAGTTCCGCGTATCGATGGAGATCCTACTGCCGAAGTGTCGCACATCAGCCTTAGAATGTCGTCATTCTCTTGTGTTCTCCTTCACAAGGTAATAACAATGTCACATACTTTCGCAATTGTTTAAAAATAATATAAACATATCTCTAACATGTCAACTTTGATATTTTACAGGTTTTATAATAAAATCTTTGTAAAAACTTTTTAGTAATAAAATATTATTGTACACTTAAATAGTTTTAACATAACTTGCACACCAACATATACCCATATCAAATAGATATATCACCTTCATTAAAGTTATCTGTAAAGTCGTTATTATTACATAATAAAAACTGTAGATTAAAATATTTTAGGATATCCTTGCACCAGCGCCAATGGGCACCGATTATATATCTCCTGCATCTATGCTCAAAATGCATCATGCATCTAGAGAGTTCTTTGATAGTGTCGAGACCTTCTGCCGTAGTGATCATCGAAGGGAAACCCACCGAGTTAATGACGCCTTGGATAAAGCTACAAAGAGAAACCATTTAAGGTATATTACTTGTAACAAGCAGCTTTAGCAAGATATTAGTGTAATTTCAGTTTTAGCGCCCATTTGTTTTTTTATGCCCTCAGTGCTTTATGAATGTTTTAGTTGAAATCCGGTTTGAGATCTACACGTATTTTATATGAAACTAAATTTCGATAAAAAGTATATACATAGGATAACAAAAATGTAACAATACCATATTTCAGGATACTCACAACGGAAATGAGTTTAGATGGAAGCGAAAAGGTAACTTCACACGGGAGCCAAATGATATGCGAAGCTGCTATTAGGAACTTACTGGTCCGAGAATGCCTATATTTTCATCAAGAACCACAGGATGACGGGAAACCTCAAAGTTTTGATCTGATAAAGTTCGAAAATAAAGGTATGAGTCCTTGCCAAATTTGGATTTTAAAAAAAGAATATCGAATGTCACTTAAACCCATTTTATATATCGCATATGTAAATATTATTGTATACGTAAATTACCTATATATTTTTTATATACATATATATTACAAAAACTGTTTCTGGCGAAAGAACTCTTGCTGTAGACCTTTTAGGTTGGTACGACTGAAGCGCCTATTTCTACCATCACGTAGTAATACGTACTGCAGGTAGTGATGCAACAGATATGGTTAGAATCCGTATTTTTTTTTTAATACGGTGAGCATAATTAGGTGCTGCGGAAATTATTATTAGATTTAAAACTCAACTAATTAGATAACTGTTTAATCAAATAGAACAATTCATTTTCTAACAATAAATGTTGTAACTTATTTGCTATGCGATTAAATACTTACTAGTTCACGTTCTTGCAGATGACGCGGAGGTTGCCGGTGCTATACCAGCGCCGAACATAAAAATCAACTTCAAACAAACATCCAAATATATGAGGGTGTCGGGCGAAAAGAAACTGACATCTCCGACAACCGATATTGTGTAAGAAAATGATAATATTAATTCGTAATGAAGTTTTTATTTACTGCATTCACTTATTGATGGTATTACATGATCTGCATAAAATTGAAACGCTTGCTGAAATTTTATTATATTACCTTAATAATTTAACTTTATATGACATTAATACCCTTAGTGTGAAGGAAAGTAACTTAGCTACCACCCCAACCAGTTAGCTACCACCAACAATGTTAACCTGCCACCGTTAAACCGTTTTGGCCATACGTGTGAAAGGCCTCAATGTCACTTAATATTATGTGAAATTGAGTACACCTCAATTTTGCATTGGATATGTTGTCATGTATGTCTTGACTACTTTGAGTGCTAGCAAAAAAATTGAAGCATACTTGTAACTTTAGTTGTATCTTTTATTTTCATTATTATATCCATTACAGAGTAAAGTGCACACCATTCTACGTGGATGTGGAGCTGACCCTGTTGGAGCGCATGTCGGCGACATTCTTCCCGTCGAAGAGCACCACAACGGTGAACATATCAACGCCTCAGAACCAAATCAACTTCGCGTTGAACTGCCCGCAGCTCAACATAATACTTAGGTAATTATAAATACATTTCGTTTAATGAGTCAGGTTGTTATAGGGCAATGTATTCTATTCACACCTTAATTCGAATAGTCCATATAGATTGTTGTACATTTTATGTGTTTCAGTGAAGTATGTGTAATATACATATTAGGGTATGGGATGCGTCATTTTGACTCAACGTTTATTAAAAATTGACTATACTTTAATACCCAACTTTCAGGTTTCTTTGTCCTTTACGACAACTTTGCTTTGTATTTCTATTTCTAAAAAAGGAAATATGAGGATTGATGAATGAAATTATTATGGCGTCGAAAAGTAAACCGTGAAAGAGTGTGTCCGTAAACCTTGTGTTAATTAAAAATATTTTAATCTATTTATTTAATTAATGCTTTTGACCACAAGTTTAATTATTTAAAAAAATTAAATGAAAACGGTATATATACATCTTAACACGTTGTGGTCGGGCTTTTTGGTACCAGTTCATTATAGTTAGAGCAGAAAAATGTAATAAATAAATTAAATATAAAAGACAAACCCCTGAATTTCTTGTGAGTTCTTCTCATAGGGGGACGCTTTGCAAATTGACAGAATCTTTGTCGAGTAAAAGTGATTGTGCAGATCCCATCTAATAATGAGATTTTCAGTTTATCCCTACAGATAAATCGCTATTGAAATAAGCTTTAATTTTTCATTAAAGTTTTATCTCTTGTATTGGTATACAATCTACATTTATACTCCGTATCGTCATCCACTAATAACAGTTAGATAAAAATGCATTTTATCAATGCATTAATCGATACATATCATGTAACCAATAGGTTCCCAATAGCGGACCTGCGTGCGGGGGTTAACCACGAAGTGCGCCGCGTCCGACCCGATCACCTGTTGTTCCGGTTGAACGCGGCCTCCGCGGGCTGGCAGCGGGCGGCCAGCGTGCGCACCCTACCCACCACGCTCACACTCAAAGCTACCACCCTGCACCTCTACTACTGCGTAAGTAACGAAAAAAAAAATAGTAGCTTAAATAAATATGATCACTTGTAATGTACATCAATATCATTCATAAAATCTATATCTGTTTTATAGGTATGAATAAAATCATTATAAAAAAAAACAATAATATTAAAGAAAAACTTTACTTTACTGACCTGTAACATTCATCCATTAACGTTCAACACAACATTGCTACAACAGTAAGAAGCAGCAGTACTGGCATGACCTAAGCAATAAAATGAAAAGGCTCAACTTTAGAATCAAAGCATGTTATGAAAATTTTCCACTAATATAAACAATCTGTACACTGCAAAAAGAAGTAATAACAAAGTTTCTTATTGTCAGTTAAAATTCAATTATATGTTTTTTATATTCAAATGAGTAAATATTATTGTTATAGGAAAATGAACATTTACCCCCCACACACGTCGCTGAATCAACAATAGACGCCGCGTCATTCGAAGGTAACATATTGAAGGGAAACACCACTACGCCTCTACCTATGTGAGTACAATTGTAGTGTATTTTATTCAACTTCAGAATTATAGTGCACAGACAAATACGTTCTAGATATCAAAATTAAAAATAATTAACCCTTTTTCGGTCGGAAGGCGCCGCTGCGGCTCCAATCCAATTCACGCCGCAGGTCTTTATCATATTACGTTATGATTTATGTTATATTTCGTTACTATCATGTGGTAGGAAAGCGATATTGGTTTTGATTAGCTGTTGATGTTTTTTCTTATAAAGTGGCAAATAACACGTTTTAGCGAAGATAAAGTAAAATCAATAAAAGTATGCGACCGCCACAGGTTAAGTTCATCATTAAGGCATATTAAAAAAATATCCTATTTAATAAGTATTATATATTATTATTTCCTGCGATTCCAGCAATATTTCTTTTAGTATAAATGAAAAATTTTCTAAAATTATACCAGGGTAGTTCTTTTACAGCATTCTGTAAATATAATAATATTTTTACATAAGTAAAAAGTGTTATGAAATTGTCATTTTGTTTTTAAAACGATGATTGAAATAGCTTAAGATGAGAAAGGCAAATACATAATCGTATATCTATATCACCTTTAGGATATCGGTAACATTCCAACCGCGAGAAACGAACAGAGGTCCCTTCGTTTCGTTGCACGATGAGCTGCACTTTCAGCCGAAGGTGTCGAATCCCATGACGACTTCCATGTACATAATGAACAACTTGAAGAGCACATCACCTAGCCCATTCAGCGGCAAGAAGGTGGCGCACCAAGGAATAACAAAAGAAGAAAACCAAGGTTTCACTCGTTTTTTTTTTTCATATTTATTTAATATTAGCTAAATGTGCAATTGACCGATTCGCATATTTTAAAGAAAAAGTATAAATTAAATTAAAAACATAAATACAACCCTTTCCCTATTTAAAAAACCATAGGGTAACAACTTCTAAATGTAACATATATATAAATACAGTATGAGAACATGATTGAGTGTATCTAAAATGTTTTCACATATACATTTGTCTATAGATACGACAATTTTGCAGTTTTCAAATGTTTATAATCTTTTATACATGATTCATGGAGCACATTGTCTCTGAATTTGGACTGATCATTTACTTTCTTTATCAGCAATGGCATAACATATCACCAATTTCACATAATGTTAAGCGAAAAAGAGGCTTTATATGGAGAAGCGTACTCGCCGCAACGATGCTGTTATGTCCGCAGGTTGACATTGCTGGTGATAACTAGCCAAACAGGTTCGAAATACCCGACCACTGACCACACCACTACTCATATAACACCAGAATTAAACCCGGGACCTCCATGTTACAAATCAAGTGGTAAAATACTTCTCCACGGACACTAAAAAAAAAACAATTTATTACTCTAAAATCTTTTTCAATTATATTATTCTATTTCAGCACACGAAGAAGACCTGATAGTCCCGGGTACTGAAGAAGAAATGGCGGAATTCACTAATAGCTCTATAGAAAATTCGTCCATACACCTCGATTTTAACCTGCCTATACTTAGTTTGCAACTTGAGTATGTATAACAAAGTTAAATGTTGTTTCATAAGACTAATTACAAAGTATAATTTTACATTAATATAAATCATGTTATTAATTTTCTACACCAACTGTAAGTTAATGAGAATATAAGATATAAGCAGAATGAACTTGTATATTACGCACACCAGGGAATTTCTTTTAATTTTTTCAAAAGTACGCAACAACAAAAGCAAAAAATACACTATTTCTATTCAAAGAAGAGCTTTACTTCTATCGGTAAAGTAATTTACAATGCATTTTATTGTAACAAAATATGTTTTTTATCAACAGTTAATTAACTCTTGACTTTGAATTTCACTTGATATTAAATGAAAACCACAAAAGAAAGTGACGAAACGTACTCCGGCACTCACATGTGAGTGACTGCCGAAACATTGCAATGCTATTATATATATTGGTGGCAGATTGACAATATGAGAAATATAATAAGCTAGGCGAATTAAAATAATCCTACTATTATTAAAACTCCATGCATTTGATGGCTAGCATCGGAAGCAACTCAATAGCTTTCGCATTTCAAATCAAGTGATTGCACCTTCGAAACGGACACATGTTAAATCTCTCTATTTATGTTAATACATCCAAAGGCTTTCATTATGTCGAGCATAATTAACCCATTTGAGACCGGTTGCATGTATGTATATATGCAAAAATTACCCAAAACTATAAGATTTTAAATTACATCAATAAACACTCAAAACGATTGATAGTTCTTCTTAATAATTTAACGAAACTATCAATCGTTATCTGTGTTCTGTAAATTAAACAAGGTTTTAAATAAACATTAAAAGTTAAATATATATATAAACAAATTGTTTTCAAGGAATGTTATAAAAAAAACATTAAAGTGTCATATTAATGGGTTAATATGACACTTGAATGATTAACAATTTCTGGTTTGCGTCTTGGTTAACACTAGATTTACATTCATTATTTCATGCTATTATTTTCTGGTCTGTAGTAATTGTGTGCAGTCCGCTTTACCGCAAACAGTATTAAAACATAAAAAAGTGAAATTAATTTTAATATACAAAATTTCCTATGAAATGTTGTTCCATCTAAATTACCTGTCCCGTGAATCTAAAGTTAAGATGGACTTAGAGTATACTTATTTTTACAAGATGAATTTACATAACGTATAACAAATATTTTTAGGTCGAAACAACTATACGAGATAATTTACAACCGCATCAATTCTGATCTACTGCTGTGGGAGCCACATATTGTGGACCAGTTCGAGATCAGCCCGCACATGTGCGGGACCATCTACCCCGCCTTTGGTATGTGCAAAGGCGCCGGTTATGGTAAGTATAGCTAGCAATAAAATTTATTAAATAAAAGACTTAGTAAATAGTATTTTACCTACAAAAATATACCTTGTTCCCTGACACGTTCTCTGCCCTAGAACTAAAATTTACACTAAGTAAAATAAAATAAGGAAAATAAGTAAAATAAGGAAAAGTTTTCATTTCGTGTTATCTAAAATAATAACTTTACGCTTAAAATAATTACATCCAACTTTAATCCAAATCAAAATTTAGTTAAATTGTTTATTGCCGAATTAAGGATTGTCAAATTGTATTCTTTATGCGCTTCACTAGACCGCAAGAGAGAATATTCAAAAAATGCTGTAACAGGGAATGTGTTAAGAAACCTATTTTGAAAACCTTTAAATGTCAAATAATAGGATAATGTGAATAAACAAAAACAATTTAATTATATAATTATTTAATACTTTCACTTTCTAAACTTGAAGTAAAATATCTTTACTAATTATTTTCTTCTCATGCAAGAAAAAGTTTTGTAAAAAATTATATAATCATTATATTTTATAGACACGGACACCGATAGCACATCATCGGAAGAGGAAAACCTCTATTATTCGACGTATGATAACAAACTCAAGAAAGGCATTGGCAACACAAAACCTGTTCCCGAAAAAAGGGAAAATGAAAGCCATAACTTCTGTCTAACTCTTAAAATTGGCAAGGGCCTGATGACAATCTTTGCTCCAGTTAGAGTAAGTGCCATTATTTTTATTGTAATTTGTTTTTATTAAAACTGCAGTCCAATGATAACAGAGGTGTAATTTTGTTACAATTGAATAGTAACAGATGAACCAAATATGAGTTGTCTTTAAGACTAAAAACCTATAGTAATCTACGTTTGTGCCTTTCTTTTTTGTAATTATATAAAACTTGGGTGTTCAAAAATGTTTTTGAATAATACAGTAAATAATATTTTTCAATAATACCTATACTGCATCCGATTTTAAAAAAACGTCCATGAAATTAAAAAATTTCTTGGCAGTTCCACCGGCGCTAAACAAAAAAATAAATTAGCTGTAATATGCGGACGCAAGAATATACAATATAATACAGTAATATTCGCATAAATAAATATATATATATAGTATATGAAATCTCTTAAAAATGTCCTTTAAAATAAGCAACTTGTGCTAAATGTAACATTTGTATTATGTTTTCAAAGGACACCAACAAACGTGTTGTGCCTGGGCAAATGGGAGAACTTGTACTCGAGGCGCAAAAGTTGAGCATGTGCCAAGTGAGTGGGCTCCATGGGCGCGCGAAAACCGCACAGCTGTGTCTTAGATCCGGCAAGGTCACATTGTATCATGAACGTAAGTCAATGAACATAAATAAATAAATAAAATTAAAAAGTTGAAACAGCACGACTTTTCGCTCACTTCAATGCTTGTAAAGTGTTATGAAAAAGAACACCACAACAAATATACGTATTATATTAGAGAGGTTCAGGTAACGCGACACAAAACGCCTTAAAACCATTCAAAATACTCATGACAAAGTTGTTATTGGTAGAATATTCATTTCTTACACCATCTTTCAATTTCTTTCTCCACTGAAATTATTTTAGAGCCATTATTTTTCTTTTATTTTTTGTGTTGTTATTATTGTCTGATCTTGAATACATGGTTTTGTATATGTCTTTTTGTAATACCTTTCAATTATCTATTATATTATTGTACCTAAAAATGCATAATAAATTATAATCTGTACAAGAATTAATTAATCATATAGCATTATTATATAGTGTCTACAAAAAATATTTTTTACTTGTTTTTTTTTGACGATTTTTAAATTTGTTTTAATCCAAGTGCCGTTAAATTTATCTAACTTTCATTAAAACTAATTAAATCGGTAAATTGTTGTCCTATCATTATGTAATGTATAACATCATAATTTGCAGCACTACTCACTATACCATCGGAAAAGCCACCCCTACGTCTCTATGGTACATCTCTACCACTACATTTGAAGAGTACAATTTATCCTTCCAGTAAAGGAATAACCATTAAAGAGCGCCTCGAACCTAAAGACATGTTCTCCCTGGCTTTGAAGACTGAACCTGACAGTGAAACTCCCAATCTAAAGGTGAGAAAATTATTTTATAGTATCATTTATCACCAGCGATATTTCCGAAGTGATACGACTCGGGGACCTTTAAGAAAAGAGCCTACTTATTACCCAAAGGTCACCAACACCCACTGCAACTTTCTAGTTGTTGTCTCAGCAATAGGTAATATTTTTTGACACTCGTTTGGATACATTAACTATAACAAAAATTGACTTGCCTCATGTTTATATGTTATTATTGCTGTAGAGAGTTTTATAAAGCCTTCATTTAATATTACAGACTATCTGCATAGCCTTAGGTATTGAGCAGGCGACCCTACGCCACCGCGGCGACAAGGGCATCGCTTGGCTGAGTCAACTGATGGATGTTTTAGACGTGTTAGACTATCCGGTACCAGGATACACGCCATCTACCGTACTATCGGAGCTCCATGTCCACGTGTGGGACTGTGCGATTGACTACAGGTAATTCGACAACTCTTCGACGTTGTATAATACAATGTAAAACTATTTTATAAGTACAATTATGCTATCAAAAACACTTAAAGGTCGATCAGATCTTTTATTCTGTTATCATTATTGTTTCACAATGAAAAAGAAATGTTTTAATAAACGTATATAATACAAATTATTAAAGATCTTATTGTTAAAAATTAATGTACATCATTAACTTACTTATACACATTATTTGTGAAACGGCAAATAAAAAAAATAGTAAAACTTTCATCACTTCAACAATGGATTTTATTTTTGTTATCTAGCTTAATTGCAGATCATAGATATTGTACAAGGAGTACACATTTATAATATTTATACATTAACTCCCCGGCTATACTCTATATGTATATATATGAGATGTGTTTAAATTAATTAAATTAATTTCCGTCAACGCAGACCTCTCTATTTACCAATACGGACAGTACTCACGCTCGGCAACTTCAGCGTGTCCAGCAACTTGATACCGGAGACGAACACGTCGTACTTACGATTCCTGGCGCAGGAGTGCACGTTGTTTCTGTCGCATTTAACTGGTGCGAAGTCCGGCGTGCCGGTGCCGCTCGACGACGACAAGCCGCCCGACGTGCAAAAGGACTACGTTTGCGTCGTGGACGTCGGCCTCTTCGAATTATCTCTCAGGACAGAAGACAAGTCCACGGGTGTAAGTGTACAAATTATATATTAATTCAGCCTCAGTGGTTTACAAGCGGTAACAAGGCCACTTGTAACACGGGAGCCTCGTGTACGATTACAGAATCATAACATAGGGTAATGTAGTTTGGACGATGGAAGTGTTTTACGAAACCTCTTAGCTAGCTATCACGCTCAACATCAATCTGCCGCTATAACAGCATTTTTGTATTCTGGCAGTCACATATGTGAGAGCCAGAGTATTCTGGGCGACAAGGCATCTATGATCTCATTGTCAGTTAACGTCAAGTGAAATTGTGGTCAAATGGTAAACCTTTACAGATATCCAGATTTTTTAATCATATGTTAGTACATTTTTACAACTTTAGTAAGTTAACAACAATTTAATTGATTATGGTAATAATGAGAAATTCAAATATATCTGCTTTGACGTCTTAGCTAAGTATAAATATTTTCGCCGGTCACTATGACCGTCATCTCTGTGGTATTGAAAGCGTCGAATATGATCGCAGTCGGGAGAGCAGCCGCAGGTGGAGCTAACCGCGAGCAACAACCAGGTGAGCGTGCACACGTGCTGGGACTCTGCGTCCGCACTGTGCCGGCTACTGACGTACGCGGCTGCTGACGGCGACTCGCAGCCGCCCGCGCAACGCTCGCCGCGCCACAGCGTGTGCACCGAGGCGCCGCTCGAACAGCTCGTCGGTGAGCGCTACATTGCTTTTTTTACTTACATTTACCTATCTGTAACCGACTACATATCGTATATGTAAATATAATGTAGAAACATCATATGCCCGTCTCGGGTAGAACCCTTTATTTATACTGTTAACAGTGGAATTGAGTTTTAAAACAAACATCAGATAAAATTGCATTCTTATGTATGTTTCACCACAAAACTAATACAGTGATAATACTGTTATTTTACAACAGGATTTTTCTATTACAGGCTTAGACGACCGGCCCATAGAAGAAATAAGGGAACTGTCCCCGAGTGAAATCCAACAAGTCAATGATCTAATGGCTGAAGCTATGAAGGAAAGCCCAAATAACACAAGTGAGTCTCATTTTAAATATATCATTAAAGATGTTATTTAGTACAAACCATTTAATGAACAATGGCTCTAAATTAGGTAATAAGCATTTTTGTAAATTATATTTTATTGTTAATGTTCCTTTTTTGAAATTCTATTTAATATTGCAGTGTATGAGGAAGAATTACAGAGTACAATTGAGAAAGAGGGAGTAGAAATATTCTTTTTTCCTGATGAATCAAACATGAAAGCAAAACAGCCTTCTACAGAAGCTATAAATATCGAATTAGAACCAAAGTCCATCGAAGATGATGCACAGTCTTTGCCCGCTGAAGAAGTTTTAGAAGGATCACCGTCATTACTCTATTCTACTAAAGATATTACTGATCAAACGATTACACCCAAGACCTCGCCGCGAAAACCGAAACGAAAAAAGGTACCACACAATTTTAATAGACTAGCGCATTTTCAAATGTATACACAGAAATTCAACTAATTGTTAAAAGAAAAAAAAATTTATAACGGTTCTTCAGTAATTGTACCACTTTTTCTATTTATTTTTTCAATCTATGTATCTGTCTGTGATCTGTAAATATTTGGACTTTCCGTCACGTCATAGCTAAGTTAGAGTTTATTAACACTAACCTTACCAACAATTTTCATAGGGTCCAATGACCCGACGTGGTAAACAATGGTATACGACGGTATTATTTAACATAAACCAAACAAAAAAATAGCATAAGAACAGTAGATTCAATAAGTCAATAAAAGTCATAAAGTTTAATGTAGAGAAGCAAAAAATAATTCGTGTATTATCAATGCAAAGGCTTTAAAAGGGTCATATGACCTTTTATGGTATGATTAGTTTTAAATAGTAGTAGTAGTAATATACAGTGTTTTAGAGATTTAAGTTAATATCAAAAACGTTTTAGTATGTTTCTTCAGTGCACACACACACACATACCCACTCTGCGTAAATGTAATTGCTTTAGTGTACCTTAAAACTGGACATGCGTGCATGCTCCGACAAGGCCTTGACCGGCGTGGTTAGTTATGGCCTCGATTTTCTCATGTTAGGAATAAAAAACGCATACTCTGCAGTAGCTATAAAAACAAAATTTTAACGCAGATGAATTCTGGTGGCGAGGGAAGCAACACTGACGACGAATATTGCATAGTGGACAGTAGCAGCTGCGGCGACGACAGCGAAATGGACGAGCCGATCGTTAGGTGGTTGGTGCCGTGGCCGGTACCTATGATAGACAACCATTTCACGGTTCCCGCTGCAAGAACAGACGTACTAGAAGCACCTAAAAACTTCCCCGTACCAGTATTAAGGTAAAAATTTCTTTTTCTCTATGCTCTTCACTATTGTTTTAAAAAATATTAAAGTCTTTAAATTTTGTTAATCATATTTATTAGTGGATTTAGACCTCCACATCATCTTATAATCCAAGGAGACAAAATTGTTGCTTCGGGAGATGTCGCTGCTTTTGCTATATAAACACATTTATATATTTAAAGTGTATAGTTCTATTTTGTGCCCAATATTATAGTATATTTTAGGCTTTCAGTATTTTTTTTATTATATAAAGTATGGATTGAAAAATATATGAAAATATCATAACGGTATCTAATTGCTCCTAACATAGAAATATTTCAACATATATTCAGGTACACGCTGCGCGAGATGAGTTTGACGTGGAACATGTACGGTGGGCACGATTTTAGCACAGCCCCTGAAAAGAACACCACTAAAAAGACCGTTACCATCGAAGGCGACAAGAGAAAACAAAGCTCGCCCATTATCTCCAAGTATGTCCAAACATCTTTAAATGTTTTAAAGAAAAAAGAATTTGATAAATCCAAAACAAATATATTTAATTGAAATACCTTAATAGAAAGTTCGGTTCGACAAATGACCCTACGTTTCTGAATCGCTATTTAAATATGCCAAGGAGGGCAAATATAACAAAAAAATCTGATTCATTTATTCTGTTTTTATTGGTACATTCTTAGCCTCTGAATCAGGTCCGACCTCCACCATTAATAATTTGCTTCATGTTTGTAAAGTATATTTGCATTTGCAGAAAGAATAAAGATTACGAGCCGTATGAAACCGGTCACGGGCTAGCGGAGACGTACCGGCACGGCGTGAGTTGGGCCGCCGGCATGGACCGCGTGCGCGCCGCGCAACCGCCGCCACAGCGCGATCTGCGTACGCGCGGCGGCCACCACCGCGACCACAACACGTGCGTCAATCTCCGCCTCGCTAAGGTAGACTTGCGTAACTTTCATGTTGTATTTCATTAACGTTCTATGTAGTGTAAAATATAATATATTTAGATTTAAATGATAGTACTTCGCGAAACTGTCATAATAATAAATACATGCTACATGTGAATTGCTAATAGAATCACAGTCGATTATGATTTTTCAACATTGCAATGCTTTAGATAAAGAGATGCAGTCGCAATAAAAAAATTAAAGGCACTATTTTAAAAAGGCTAATATAATTATATTTCATCTTTATTATTATATCAATATTGCTGTGTACACACACTTAAGAGATAATTACTTGTATAGGTCAAGTTCGTTCACGAAGTTTATCCTTCGAACGCGACGCAGGCTTCCCGACAGACCCTCGCCATCACGAAAGTGGAAGTACTGGACCGACTAGTGTGCAGCGACATTAACAAGTTGCTCAGCCAGTACAAACTCAAAGACGAACCGGAGAGGAAGCATGCACATATGGTAATATGTGGTTTCTTTACCCCTTGTACATTTAAGTTTGTATCATGTGTCATCATTTAACATTACCTTCATAATCTGTACATATAAAATTCAAAGTCCTGATTAATTCATTGATTGACCTATACATCAACATAGCCTAAACTGGTCTTAAGACATGAAATCTGGAGGGTGTGGTCTTTGTGATGGATACCTGCACCACTAGGAAGAAAGGGTTTATTAAAATTCCGTCTCTAACGAAGAAATCACCATTATCTCTATTAAAATTACAAGTAAAATTTTTATTTCTCTGTGTCGATGGCCTTGAAAATTAGTAGATATATTGGAGGGTAAAATATTACATAAATACATTACCATATTGTATAAGTAATTTTAGTGATGATAAATACAATAAAACTATTTTTTTATTGGGCTAGCACTTGGCCTTAATTTCACATAATGTTAAACGATGAAGAGACCTGTCTTTCATAGCAAACTCCTATTATACAACTATAAGGATTTACTTATTTTATTTATTTCTTCATTTGCACCATACGACTGCACAAAGGCAGACATAATGCTTAGAAGTTTTCTCTTCCCGTCAACCTACAGGGTTGTTAAGAAATATACAGTGGGAGCACGAAAAATTAAAAACAAAAAAATGCAAAATACTTATACAACAGAGCGAACACGTAAATTTAAAAGTTAAAATATTACAAATATAAGAACAAAAATTACATTAAGGGGAAAAACAATAGAATTTAGAAAAAAAAAGAGAGGATTCTGATAACGTACCCAATATTTGTCAAATATATACCCATAAGACCGTAAGTTTCTTCAATGCGATACCGTTTCATTACCACCACCACTGCAAAAAATACTAACACCAAAACTTATTCCAACAGTTGGTTGTGAAAGCGGTGCACCTACGACCGGACCCAGCACTGAGCGCACAAGAGTGTTGCCTCAAAGTGTCGCTGCTGCCTCTACGCTTCAACCTGGATCAGGACACTCTTGCCTTCCTAGTTGGATTCTTCTCTAAACTTGGCTCTGATGAAGCTAGTGGTAAGTAATATTATTGAAAGTTATTCCTTCTACAAGCCACATCAGGAAATATACTAAGCGTAAAAGATTATCTATAAATCGTTGAATAAGACATAACGTTAAAGTACTGGCTGGTGGAAAAAAATTCCTTAACTATTATTTTTTGTTTGTTAGTACAGGTACAGAATGGCCTAGTACTCAGTTTTCAGATTGATATTTATTATGTCAATTTTTATATTTATTTGCCGTACTGTAATTTTAATAAATTCGCAGAGGAAGACACGAAAAGTGTGAGCGGCCTGTCAACGGAGTCGAGCGGATCGCGCCAGACCACGCCCACTCACCGACCGCCCGTCATGAGCATTGCTAGTCACCTGCGCGACCCGCCGCCCACGCCCACTTCCATCGGCGACGCGGACTCACTGTCTCTAAACGAAACTGGTATCTACAGATTATCCCTTTGCACTCTATTTATTTCTTAATTTATTTGTTTTGATCTAACATAAGAAAGTGTTTTACAATGATATAATTTTACATATTGCCAGCTATTATAAAACATCATAGGTTTTTGTAATCATAATACTTTTAAAAATAATTTTCAACATATAACATTGTCAATCAATTTAATAATCGTTGTAAATTTTTAAATCGTCTCACTAATTTAATATATGAAGCGGTATATTGTCGTATATATATATATATATATATTTGTGTTATGTCCAGTTTAGGGAATCACTAAATAAATATTCTAGACGCTAGCGGCGTTAAAATATATATTTATTGTCGTATTTTATTTATTTACCTAAAGTATAATACGATGAAATTTTATATATTACAGGTAAATAAATTAGGAACATTACCATTGAACAATTTCGTCAGTCCAATGTAATTTTTACTTATGTTCTCTTCAACTTTAGCTTGTTTGTGAAAGGTTTTATTTTTTAATGGCCAGATTCAGTTCAAGGATGTGCTATGATTATCAAATAATAGTTTTAAACATTAAATTCAAAGCGCAAACAGTTCTAGTTTATTTGTACATATATTTTAATTGAGGACAAAATTCAACCGCCGTTCATTAAAATCTGAAAATTATTAATGATCTTTGCCAAAGAACATCTCTATAGAAATATAAAATTTGACATTGACAGATAGCATGTATGTAAATAATTTTAATTTATTTGTAACACATATCCTGTTTCTAAATCTAATCTATCTCTTTCCATACGAATCATAATTATGGCAGATCTCACACCCTGTACAGAATATGATTATAAAGGGTTTAAAATATGTTTCTTTAACTATTATTAATATATGGTATTGAATTTAGTGATTCGTGATGATGAACCGCTCATGGAGAATTACGAAGCTGAACGTCTGGTATCGGAGAATCTCATTCAGTTGGAGGAAGACTTCCAGAAGCTTGGCCTTAATCAGGAGAAACCGACGACCAAGCTGCCAGTTGAGAGCGAGACAGTCAATGACTCGCCCATATATTTCAGGTATTTTTTTCAGATGTGTATCATATGTAAAAACCAAGCAAATATTATACCTTTTATGTTAAAATATTTACATTTTTACTAATCATATGTTATGTACATAAATTGAATATATTAATATTTCGTATGTATTAAGTTTTTTTAATTTATCTATAACCAGACATTATCTGTATAGAATGAACCATTGTAATAACTGTTTTTTTGGAAATAAGTAATACTTGGAATTAATCGCATAAAAAAACTATAAAAATCTAAGGGGAAAATTACATTTAGTTTTTTTTTTTACCTTTTTAGGTACTTTTCGGTATCATTAAAATTTACTTAAAAAAAAGATATATTTCGAAGTATGTTTTTATTGTATCTTAATTTAATGATGATTTGCTAGACGCGTGGTGTTCTCGCCGGAGGTACCCATCCGTCTCGACTACGTGGGCAAGCGCGTAGACCTGTCGGCCGGGCCCGTGGCAGGCCTGCTCATGGGACTCGGCCAGCTCAACTGCTCTGAGCTCACGCTCAAGAGGCTCGACCACAGGTGGGATATTTTTTTTTTAATAAAATAGAAGCGATTTTTGTGGATATAGGTTTACTAGAGTGGCGCTTCTAGAACGGAAATCACGCCACAAATTATGCACTCTGCCCTTCAATACTCTTGGATTTTCAGACTAACGTCCTTAAAGACAACTTTGTGATTCTCCTTTTCAAATAATAAGAAAGAATACACTTAAGACCTATATAACAACTGTCTAATCGTATTTTATTATGAACATGAGAATGAGTATATTGTGCAAAAGTTCAGTTATTTACGTCTAGCGTCTTGCGGGTATAGCAGATCTTTTTACTGGTGATTCGACAATATGAACGTATACAAGTCGATACTCTTTATATATTAATACTAAACCGCAATCCAATTACAGTCAGTACCTGTAATGCAAGGGATAATACTATTGAGTATGTATGAATAAATGTAATCATATGTCCATCTAATAATTATCGGAAAGACTACGTTGAGTTTAGCAGTAAGATCCGTATTCTTACAGTAAATATAAATGTACTGAAAGCTGACTAACATTTTTTACAGATTAGGCCTATTGGGTCTCGAAAAACTGGTCCAATGGGCTTTACATGAGTGGTTGTCCGACATTAAACGACACCAGTTGCCGGGGCTTCTCAGTGGCATCGGCCCGATGCACTCTCTCCTCCAACTCAGTAAGTACTTCTATTATATTATCTATCGCATGATATCGTTTCATACTGTAAACATTTCGTATTAACTTCTAACCCGACTAGACCCGACCTATAGCATATAATTTAAACTTTTATGATGTCACGAACTTGTGGCAAATTAACTTATAATGATGAGCACTTAATTACATTTGGTATATACACATTTGGCATGTAAAACGTTTAAACTAACGATAATTATCTCCAGGTCTTTTCTTAAAGTGGTATCTTTTGCAAAAACATGTAACTAATAACTAATTATTTTTTTTACTATACGGGTTAATTTTTACTACGACAATTTGGGGGTATTGCATAATAGTTAAAAAATATATTATATTTTTTTACTAAAGCGTGCAACTTAAGCTTTTGGTTAAAAACTAATCCACTCATGTTCGGTGTTACAGTAACTGGCATCCGCGACCTGGTGTGGCTGCCGGTGGAGCAGTGGCGGCGCGACGGGCGGCTCGTGCACGGGCTGCGCCGCGGCGCCGCCTCCTTCACCGCGCGCACCGCCGTCGCCGCGCTCGACATCACCACGCGACTGCTATACCTCATCCAGGTACACTCGATGTGGGGTAACGCAACTGATTAACTGACAGACTTTGAAATTACCATATATTTTCGTCTTTTCGATTTGAATCCGTTGGTAATGGTATATGTCTCGATTATCAAGATAATAATCCATAATTTTATTTGACCTAATATATATATATATATATAATGTCTCTTTTACACAACTGA